>JAHHUM010000143.1:0-99842 GCA_036173005.1 Crenichthys baileyi | reverse complement strand
ATGGAGAATAATAATAAAAAGAAACAGAGCGATTAAAATCAGCACTTCGCTACTCGGGCCTAATTACAATAGGCCTTGGTAGCGCTTCGCTGCTCGGGCCTAATAATGATAAATCCTCTATTATGTCATTAAATCAAACTGAAAAGACTAATCCTATTCAACAGATCACACAATTTAATGTAGTGGAAAAGTTTGACTAGGTGTTCAGATTAGTCCAGAATTGGAGTAGGTTGTTAAAACTAATTACGAGTAATTAATGGAAACAACTACCTCTTCAATTAATAGATGTACAGTACAACCCTGCCTATATCTACAGTAAGGAGAACAAGCATCTGATACACTGCCAATTTTGCAGGATTTCCCAATGGCAAAGCATGTAGAAATTTTTAATTGTTATCATAAGTACTCTTTAACTGTGAGTGACAGAATCTAAAACAAAAATCCAGAAAATCACAATGTGTGATTTTTAAGTAATTAATTTGCATTTTTCTTTCCATCCATCCATCCATCTTCTTCAGCTTATCCAGGGTCGGGTCGCGGGGGCAGCAGCCTAAGCAGAGAGATCCAGACTTCCCCCTCCCCAGCCACTTGGGCCAGCTCGTCTGGGGGAATCCCAAGGTGTTCCCAGGACAGCCGAGAAACATAGTTCCTCCAGTATGTCCTGTGTCTTCCTCTGGGCCTCCTCACGGTGGGACGTGCCCGGAACACCTCACCAGGTAGGCGTCCAGGAGGCATCCTAACCAGATGCCAGAGCTACCTCAACTAGCTCCTCTTGACATGGAGAAGCAGCGGCTCCACTCTGAGTCCCTCCCGGATGACCAAGCTTCTCACCCTATCTCTAAGCGAGAGACCAGACACCCTGCGGAGGAAACTCATTTCAGCCGCTTGCATCGGCGATCTCGTTCTTTCGGTCACAACCCAGAGCTCATGACCATAGATGAGGGTAGGAATGTAGATCGACTGGTAAATTGAGAGCTTCGCTTTTTGACTCAGCTCTCTCTTTACCACGACAGACCGGTACAGCGCCCGCATCACTGCTGACACAGCACCAATCAGTCTATGGATCTCACACTCAATTTTTCCCTCATTCATGAACAAGACTCCCCCCGACCCGGAGAAGGCACTCTACCCTTTTCCGGCTCAAGACCACGGCCTCGGACTTGGAGACACTGATTTTCATCCTGGCCGCTTCACACTCCGCTGCAAACTGCTCCAGTGAGGGCTGTAGATCACTAGCTGATGAAGCCAATAGGACCATATCATCCGCAAAAAGCAGAGACGCAATCCTAAGGCCACCAAAACGGATCCGCTCAACACCTTGGCACCTAGAAATTCTGTCCGTAAAAGTTCTGAACAGAATCGGTGAGCAACCTTGGCGAGTCCAACCCTCACCGTAAACAAGTCTGACTTACTGCCGGCAATGCAGACCAAGCTCTGGCACTGGTCATACAGGGAACCTAATAGCCCGTATCAAAGGGCCTGGTACCCCATACTCTCGGTGTAGCCCCCACAGGATTCCCAGAGGGACACGGTCGAACGCCTTCTCCAAGTCCACAAAGCACATGTAGACTGGTTGGGCGAACTCCCACGCACCCTCCAGGACCTTGCTGAGGGTATAGAGCTGGTCCAGTGTTCCACTGCCAGGACGAAAACCGCACTGCTCTTCCTGAATCCGAGGTTCGACTATCCGACAGACCTTCCTCTCCAGAACCCCCGAATAGACCTTACCAGGTCTATTCGTCTTGTCTTTCCACCTTTTAAATTTTTTTTATTCATGTTTAACAACAAATACAACAATCTAATTTTAGGCTATATATACTATATTTCTCTTATGTTGTTTATACAGTTAAAACAATTGTCTTTGTGCTTATATTTTGCAGGAAAAAAGGTTCCAGAGCTTAACAGGAGAAGCTTCTACATTAAAAGATGTCTGCATCGCAGCAAAAACCCTCTGACACAAGTTCAATGACACTCCTCATTGCCTCAGTATTGGAGGATAGGCAGGATTGTGAGGGGTGCGAGTTGATTCTGATCTCACATGAGCTGCAGTCTAACCTTTTTCTGCTGTTAGAGGTATAACCTTTCTAACCAAAATGGGCAATTGTGTTAATTTTGTTTCCTACTATATGTAACTGGACAGTTGATGTAATATAAAACTCAATGGTGGAAATCTGTATTATAAAATAGGAAGCGGGAGGGCATTATGGAGCATTTTAATTAAGCCTTTCAGGATGTCACGAAATATTTGTGGCGCCATGGCTACAGCTTTATCAGTCTTTGCTGTGAGATCTTGGGAGTCAATGAGGGATTCTGCGCACAATGTGACTGCAAGACTTTATTAAAGTATTAAGTGTTCTTGTTATAGTTTCATCAAGTTATTAAAACAAATGACACTAGTATTTCTTTTCCATTTGACTAAGTCAAATATGTGTGTATTTGAGTATAATACTCAATGGTGATTTAAGAGTGCTGCAAATACTTCGTGAATTTAACAAAAACCCTGAATTTTTAAATGGTCCTAGTCCATTCAGTAATTACATTCATTATATTTTGACATGGCTTCTGATAAAAAAAAATTTTAAATCCTTTTAACCAGCGATATTTGAGACGACATACAATCTAAACAGTAGTAGTAATTTGCATTTATTGCAAGATGATCGTCAACAGGTAAGTGGAGGGATAAGAACAACAGAACATGTTATCTCACATCTTACACACTTTGATAAACATAAAACAAACATTATTTAAAACCGCTGTAGTATTAGGATAATTTCACTGTCCATGACGATCTGTGAGGCTGTCAATATCTTCCCCAAGAGGGGCACAGAGCTCTTCCTACACAGTGGAGCTGAAACAGTTCCTCCATGCTTCTTCAGTCCATACAGACCATCTCTGCTGTGCGTGTCACCAGGTGGTTCTCTGTATACAAGGAATTTATAAACTGACTGGATGCTAGATAAGGGCAGTCAAATCATCAGTTTGTTGGGAAGGGATCTCACATTTCCCATGATGATAGACAGGATTATTGTTCTACACCTTCTCTTCCGGTTGCAAAGCGGATGCCAGGTCCTGCGTCTCTTCCTTCTCAACCCGTGCGGATTGACAAGTCGATCGGTGGCACAGTGGAGCTACCGAGAGCTAACAGCGGGTCTCTGGTATAAACAAAGGGAGTGTGGCCACTCCTGCGGAAGTACCATAAAAAAAAAAGTTTTCCATAAAACGGTCAGCTCTATTTTTGTACAAACAAGATGGGAAAAAAACAGGGACAGAAACACAAAACACAAAAAAATCAGGACTGAGTGGGAGCTGCTGAAACGGACTGTCTGCTTGTGTGCCGCCGGAAGTATTATGTTGTGTAGCCTACTGACCCAGACAGAGAACATTGAGAGGCTCAGGAAACCTTTGCGAGTTTATTCAGTCATTTAGCTGAAAAGGGCAAGACCCCATGACTTTCCGATATTTATTTTTTTCAAAATTTTTAAATTTTCTGAGACACAGAATGCTGGGTTTTTATTATGTGTAAATACTAAATTTGAAATTACAAAAACACTTGAAATACTTCACTCTATATGTAATGAATCTATTTATTACAAGAGTTTCCCTTACTGAAATAAGTGAAAAAAATATTCAACTTGTTTTATGATGCTCTTATTTTTTGAGGTGTACTTGTATTATGAACAAAGGCTGTATAAAGTGAAAGTTATTTTTGGGGATTACGTGACTAGCGGTTTTAACACGAAGAAACAAAGAATGTGTTGTATTATTTTGGAATAATTACTTATGAACAGGAACAAGAAATATGGATCAGGTATACAGTAACTGATTCAATATTTGTTGATAAATAATACAACACATTTTAAATTACATCTAACACCATGTTATTTTAACTGGCATTAGTTTTTCAGTGAGGTCCTAGAGGAATGTGAGGTAGGGACACAAATTTGTTTTCCGGTGTCTCGCTGCTGTCTCAGCTTCATCAGGTAAACACAGCTTTGTAGCGGTGAATGACAATGCCCTTCTTGAAGACGTAGAAAATCAAAAATGTAATGTCTTTGCAGGATATTTGGGCGCTGAAGCCTGCAAAAAAAGATGATTTCTGCGTCTCAATTCTCCAAACTCACAGCTGGAGGTATAGACCCATAGCATGGACAAGATGGTGGAAAGCATCAACAACCTAGAGACAAAAAATAAAGTCTTTGTGAAACAGCACTAATACGGATGCTAAACTAGATCAGATTGCTAAACAAGTCACCTCTATATGTGAGGACCTTACTACTAAGTTATCAGCTAGGCTAGAACGGGTGGAAACCCAACTGGGGGAAGCCATTACCCGGTTAGAAGATCAGGAGAACCGGTCACGATGCAACAACAAAGATTATCAATCTACCAGGGCGCTCATAGACAACACTGAAGACTTCTTCGAGACATGGCTCCCAGAATTTGAAAGTGAAGGATCTCCAGATCAAAGTGGATAGATGCCATCGCAACCTGGCTCTACCTCAATTTCACACTGAGATCAGAGCGATATACAATTGTCTTCATAACTACTTGGATAGCTGATAATGTGGAGCGCTACCAATTTTGGAGAGATCTCGGTGTCTGGGAGTCGCATACAGTTTAAGGATTTCTCATCAGCACTGGAGAAAAAACACCAGGGCGATGAAGAGGTGAAGAAGACACTTGGGGTTTCTTACAGAATGATTTTCCCATCATTGTTATGGATTAACCATAAAGACGAGACACATCTTATAACGTCCCCGGCATAGGCACAAAGGTACATGGAGGAAATGCAGAAGGATGTGTAAAGACTCTACAGGTAGTTCTGCCTGGTTAAAAAATGTTGAGGCTGTTTACCTATTACTCTAGTAGCACATTGAGAGGTTGCTATCTCTGTTAAGGTGCAATATGTTACAGAATAGTTTGGGGAGCTCTGTTTTTCTTTCCCTAATGGTGTTATTAAAGTGAACCTTTAGAAAGTAGTGGAGAGTTTGGAGGCATCACATGAGTCACGTAGAGGAGCTAAAGTTACAGCAGGAAGGTTGTCTTTTTAATGTTTTGGTGTTTTTCAGTTTTGTTGTATTTTGTGCCTCATCACTGGCACAGAGATGTTTGAGCAGCGTCCATATGTCTCAGATAAAAAGGGTTGAATAAATTACATAAATCAAGTGGATGTCTGGTGCGAGTCCTATTAAATTTTGCACATTTAACGTGAAGGGCATCAATCATCCTATAAAAATGCAAAAAAAAAAAACAACATTAAGCACATGTAGCCTTCTTGTATAAAACACACCTGGAAGTGCAAATCACACATTGCCATTTGCACCTTATTAGTATTGTTTACATCCATTTGCACTTCATTTGTATTCCATATGTATTGTTTTACTTACTTATTTCCTGCTCATTTTCACTTTTATTTGCACTGTGCTGAACTGTTTATCACAGCTACTGTGTAAACAGACATTTTTAGCTTAATTTTTAGCATTTTAAATCAACCATTATTGATCTGTCTGTCTGTCTGTCTGTCTGTCTAGTAGATAAAGAACATGTGAAACTAAAGAGGGATTGGGTAGGGATGACACAGTATTCCTCATTTTCCTCCAACAGCAGGGATACCGCCATCCTGATACATAGATCCGTCCCATTAATACTGGGTACATGCAAAAAAAGACACTGAGGGCAGATACATTATACTGCTAGGCACTGTTTATGGCACACAGATAGCCATGATGAATGCCTAAACACCTAGTCCCTCTGGGTCCTCATTTTGGACTAGCGTTGGATTTGAACTTGCAGAATACAAAAGTGGTTTGACTCTGCTGGGAGGGGATTTTAACTGACACTGACACTAACTTGGATAAATCACATGGACCTTCCAGTGTACAGTCTAACTCGGGGCTATGTTGGCCACAATGCTGGATGAAATTAACCTAGTGGATGTCTAGAGGACACTAAACTCCTGAGAAAAAGACCTGACATTCTACTTTATTCCACATAACTCCTATTCTCAAACCGACTACTTTTTCCTTGCACCTGTTGAGCAGGTACAGGGGTTGGACAATGAAACTGAAACACCTGTCATTTTAGTGTGGGAGGTTTCATGGCTACATTGGACCAGCCTGGTAGCCAGTCTTCATTGATTGCACATTGCACCAGTAAGAGCAGAGTGTGAAGGTTCAATTAGCAGGGTAAGAGCACAGTTTCGCTCAAAATATTGAAATGCACACAACATTATGGGTGATAAACCAGAGTTCAAAAGAGGACAAATTGTTGGTGCACGTCTTGCTGGCGCATCTGTGACCAAGACAGCAAGTCTTTGTGATGTATCAAGAGCCACGGTATCCAGGGTAATGTCAGCATACCACAAAAAGGCGAACCACATCCAACAGGATTAATTGGGACGCAAGAGGAAGCGGTCAAAAGGGATTTTCGGGTGCTAACCCGGTTGTTCCAAAAAACATAAAACCACGGCTTCCCGAATCACGGCAGAATTAAATTGGGCCCCTAAAATCTCCCCGTTTCCACCAGAAACTGTCCGTCGGGAGCTCACAGGGTCAATATACACGGCCGGGCTGCTATCCCAAAACCCTTTGGTCACTCATGCCAAGCCCAAACGTCGGTTTCAATGGGGCAAAAAGGGGCAAATCTTGGGTGTGGGGCATTTTTTGGGAAAAATTATTGTTTTTGATGAGTCCCTTTACTGTTTCCCCACATCCGGGAGAGTTTCGGGGTGGAGAAGCCCAAAGAAGCGTACCACGCAGACTGTTGCATGCCAGAGTGAAGCATGGGGGGGACAGTGATGGTTTTGGGTGCCATATCATGGCATTCCTTGGCCCAAATTTTGCTAGTGGGCGCGTCACTGCCAAGGACTACCAAAAAACCCTTCTTGAGGACCATGTGAATCCAATGGTTCAAACATTGTATCCTGAAGGGGGGGTGCCGTGTATCAGGATGACAAGACCCAATACACACAGCAAGACTGGTGAAAGATTGGTTGATGAACATGAAAGGAAGTTGAACATCTTCCATGGCCTGCACAGTCACCAGATCTAAATATTATTGAGCCACTTTGGGGTGTTTTGGAGGAGCGAGTCAGGAAACGTTTTCCTCCACCAGTATCACGTAGTGACCTGGCCACTATCCTGCAAGAAGAATGGCTTAAAATCCCTCTGACCACTGTGCAGGACTTGTATATGTCATTCCCAAGATGAACTGACGCTGTATTGGCCGCAAAAGGAGGCCCTACACCATACTAATAAATTATTGTGGTCTAAAACCAGGTGTTTCAGTTTCATTGTCCAACCCCTCTAAGTTAATGCAACACAGAGTCTATCTATATAAGTGACCATGCCCTGTTCTATTGAGATATTAACAGAATATGGAGTTTGCATGTTCTCCCTGTGCGTGCGTGGGTTCTCACCGGGTACTCCGGCTTCCTCCCACAGTCCAAAAACATGACTGTTAGGTTAATTGGTCTCTTTAAAATTGCCTTTAGGTGTGAATCAGTGTGTGCATGGTTGTTTGTCCTGTATGTCTCTGTGTTGCCGTGCGATGGACTGGCGACCTCTCCGGGGTGGGCCCCGCCTCTCGCCCGTAGACTGCTGGAAATAGGCACCAACGCCCCCGTGACCCACTATGGAATAAGCGGTATAGAAGATGAATGAATGATAATAGTGAAACAATCCCAGAGTCTTTGTGGGAGGCTGCTATGGCCTATATTTAAGGATTCACTGGTTCATATATGTCTCATAAAAAGAAAGAGCTTTGGATGAAACTGAAAAGAAGATCTAAAGAAGGCAGTCAACTCACAAATCTAACCCCACCAAGGCGAATTCAAATAAAACAAAAGCAGTTGGGGCTTTTTTGCACCACTAGTGGGTTTTATTTTTCTCAGTTTTTTTGACAGTAGACCCCAAAGCGCTTTACACTGGAAACTGTCTTTCACCCATTCATGCACACATTCACACACTGACAGTGGTGAGCTACCATGTAGCCACAGCTGCCCTGGGGCACACTGACAGAAGTGAGGCTGCCATACACAAGCGCCACTGAGCCCTCTGACCACCATTAGCAGGCAAGTCGGGCGAAGGACACAACGACTGAGACAGACAGAGCGGGGGTTCGAAGCGGCAACCCACCGGTTACAGGATGAACTCCTACCATCTGAGCCACAGCCGCCCCAGAATGGCCATGGCCATTTTTTATACAACAGATACATTTCAATTAGGCAATACATTTGAAGTTTGGGTGAAATTGTTGTACTGCTCCCCTAAAACAGCCGTTGTCACTAACTCACATTTTTCTGACATATTTCCCCTAGAACGAGTAACTCGTCAGGGTGTCCACGGAGCCCGCTTCTGTTCGCATTAGCTACTAAATTTTGGCAGAACTCATCAAAACTTCCCCACATATTAAAGGATTTGTTAGTGAGGGAGAAGAGCATAAAATTTTGTTTATATGCGGACAATGTCTTGTACTTGAGTGCAACCGATAGTTCAATTTCTCATTTGTTTAACCATTTGAAGAACTCTGGACATATTTCAGGCTTCGAAGTAAATTTATCCAAGACAGAAACAATGCCAACAGGGGCTCGGACAGGATCATTGCCTCCAATACGATTCCCTCTTCACTGGTCACGTAAAGAATTAACTTATCTTAGGATGAAAGTGGTCCCCTGTCTTAAAACGTTGTTTAAATTAAATCGTGACGCTTATTAAGGAGGACTTAGATAGGTGGAAGGGCTTCTCCATTTCCTAGTAAGGAAGGATAAGTGTTCTCAAAATAAATATATTGCCTAGGCTAATGTATCTGTTACAGACATTACCAAATTTTGTTCCTAATAGTTGGTTTTTAAAGCTGAACAAAATGTTAACATATTATATTTGGCAGGAAAAGAAAGTAAAAATGAAAATAAGAAATTACCAGGAGAAAAGGAGTAAAGACCAGGGAAGTCTGGCGATCCCCTATAACCATCTGCATTGTTGGCCTGCACAAATGACTTATGTACATCAGTGGGTGAATCCTGACGTGTCAAACACATTGACTGATAAGGAGTCTGGTAACTGTGGCTGTGCCAATTTTAAGTATTGTCCTTTTATATAATTTAAGAGGTTAAAACTGGAGGTTTTCCCGAATTGGAAGCTACAACTGGAAGCCAACTTCAGCTTTGTCGCTTCCTTCTGGGTCAAAAGAAGAGCCTCTACAGAAGCGAACTGGTGAGTCAAGTGATCAAATGAGCATAATTTCATTGGCTAAAATCTGCTCTTCTTCTTGAATTGTTTTTGGCAGGTGGAATCCAATGTTAGGCTGCATTAACAGCCGCTTGACTCGATCTAGTGCTGATTGCTTTGGCATGAGTCACTACAAGGTCAACACATTTGCAGGGGAATTTTTGCAGGCAAATTTCTACAGTTGAATTTTTGCATTTGAATTTTTTCAGGCGAATTCTTGCAGGTGAAATTTTTGCTGGCAAATTTTAAGTCCAGAAAAAAAAACACATACATAATTGCACAGGATAAAAAGTCAGCGTTATAAATTCAATGTCTAAAAAATGTCTGATTCTGAGACTCTTTTACTTCCATATATTTGCCTCTACAGGAAAGCATGATCAGCTCAGTCAAAATAATGCAGACTGTTAATACAAAAGAATAACAATAACATCTCGTCAGGCAACCATTAGCCCTGACTTACAGTAGCAACCCCTCTTTAAATTTTACGTTTTAAGGAAACCCTTTTATTATAATCCATTTTACCATGGATCCTGTAAATTTTAATTTAACAATACTGAAACCTTTAGAGGTAAAAAAAAAAAAATCATATATACCGTAATACTGTTGGTTGCTGGAGTTTGTTTAAATTACTTGGTAGTAAGTATAATATAACGAATAAGCCAATGTTTGGTGCTGTTTGGAAAAGCAAGGAAGGTATCATCAACTAAGTTGTGCACTCAATTAAGTTAATTTAATACACCTCTCTCCACTTTGCCATTTGGCTCTTTCTTGACAGCGCACTGCTTCCCCTATGCTTGTGCAAGCAAAGGGCAAAACATTACACCGAGAGGGCACGGCCACTGCATTAACTTTAGTACTCCACCAGGTCGCCAGAGTCTAAAAATTCCTGTCTCCTTTTGTCACTTACTAGAAATAAATACATTTTTGCAAACTTTGCATTTCCTAAATAAATTTGACTTAACTGATCTCACATTGGAGAAATTGTTCTCTGAATTTTACCCATCCCTTAGGGACCAGTGGGCTGCCATAGTGCAGCGCCCTGGGAGCATTCAGGGGCTAAGGGTCTTGCTCAGGGAGCCAGAGCGGCAGGCTGTGGTATTCGAACCAGAGTATTTGTCGCCTCTCCAGGACGCAAAAGCTCTGCTCTCTAACCACTAGGCCACCACTCCCCACAACTATCACTGTTTGTTAGAATGGATCTTCTAAGGTACGTTAAATAAAGCAAATTATTACATCCACATCTTAGCAGAGGTTAAATAGAATCAAGCTGTGCAAAGAAGAAGTGGAAGCTGTTTCTAAATGAACCTTGAACATTTCCAAGTTGGCCTGGTGCATGCGCTCTTCGGGGCAAGGTGTTGTTCTGGGACTGGATGCCTCATTGTCCGACAGTATGATGACATCTGGAGAAGGAGTTTGTCTGTCACGATCAACCTCACTACAAAGAAGATCAAAAAAAGAAAAGGTTCTGTCATCTTTTAGAACATCTGAAGAAAATTGAGGTAGGTATGAGTTAAACCAAGCAGCTGTATCTTTTCACTGAAGCTGAAACAACAGCTGAAATGTGATTGTGATAAAATAATAATCATGTTACAATGAAACTATGGAACTAGGCTGAGAGAAACATTTCAGGCAAAAAATGAACATTGTTCTTAAAACTGATTGGGTAAAAGCAGAAAACCACATGCAGAGCAGTAGTTAAGCAGTGATATGGGGAGAGTCATATTGTGCTTGCTACTTGTCTGGGTCAAAGAATTCAAGCGGCTCCTACTCTTTCTGGATTTTTAGGTCATTCCAGTTGGAAACCAGCAACAGGATCACAGGAAAGGTTTATTGGTGCATGTGGGTTCTGAAGGCTGGTTCATGCCATCTCCATTAACAGAACAGCTCCTTAGTTTGCCCATTTTGAGCTAGTTGCTTTATCTCAGCTACATGCAAACTGATATTGACGTAGTCTACCACTGATTGGGATATACCAAGATATTCTCATCAATGGCTGAACAAGAAAACACACGTTTCTCCAAAAACACAAAAAATATAAATACACATAACTAAGGACAACCCTATCCACCACTTTCCCACACCACCACCTGTGAAACACAGGACTGCTTCCACAAAATATTATAAATTTATGCCATTGATGAGTAACAGAACAAAATACTATTTAACACACACAACGTGATAAATAAAAATAGTCAACCTTTATTTAGAATGCCATATTACTTTATTCTCCATAGTCTCTCAGTCCACTCACCATCTTCTTCCAGCACTCATATCCACCGGCTCATCCATGATGTTTTCCTTCCCAGTCTTACTTTGACCAACATGAACACTGTGGCTGCCAAGTCTTACACTTCCATTCAGCTTCTCCTCATATGCAGCACCCATTAGACTTTGATGGTGGATGGAGCTGGCACCAGGGCCTTTCCCATCTCCTAGCGTGTCTGGGACTTCTAGGGCAGCTAAATCAGCTAAGTCCTTGCGTTTAAGAAGTGCCAGCATCTTCAGGCGCTCCATGGCCTCGTGACCCTCCATCTTTAGGCGTTTTGACAGAGCCTCTTCCCTCTCACTGGATGACTCCAGGCCTCGCTTTAACAGGTTGAGCCTCAGTGTATCATCAGACATCCGCTCCATCCTGAGTGGGAAAAGATAATAAAAGCATTAACAGAATCAAATTGGACAAACTAAAAGTACCTCCAGTCAGCATAGACTTGGTTGCAAACATGGGGGTGAATTAATGGCATGAACTAGCAAATCTGTGCAATCCGTAGCTTTCCAGAACTCCCCTTGTAGGGGTAAATCCAAAACGTACCTTTGTTGCTCTTAAAGTCAACAATTCTGAGTTTAACTGGAGCTGCATTGTATCACAAAAATATTTTATTGTGATCATATTTCACAATATCCCACACACTCCGTGAACTTCAGTATTTCGCCCCCTAAAAATAAACATCAGCTTTGAATGGCTGACACTTGAACTATAATAGCCCACCACATATTGCATCCAAGCAGTCCTTTGCGAATATGATATTGCATGCACCTATATTGTGATGGCAACTGCAATTTGTTGTATTGTGCATGTCTAGTTCAAACAAAAAGGGGGTGTCCTCCTGAATAAACTGATGTTTATTCAAGTGTAAAAATGTGGAGACAAAGTAAATTGGTATAAGAAACAAAAAAAGCAACAGGACATCTGCAATTTATTTTTTGTCGGTCATCTCAGAAAGTGAAACTCATTTATTATATAGAATCATTATACATAAGAGTGATATATTCGAAGCCTTTGTTTCTTGTAATTTTGATGATTGTGGCTTACAGATATTGAAAACCCAAAATTCAGTGAAATTTAAATACTGTGAGAAAATGTTTTACAGGATACTCATGGTGTCACACCCTAGCCAGCTAATTAACTCAAAACACCTGCAGAGGTTTCCTGAGGACTTTAAACGGTCTCTCACTCTGGGTCATAGGCTACACACAAACATAGAGAAGGACTGCTGACTTGACAGATGTTCAGAAGACAGTCATCGACATCCTTAACAAGAAGGGTAAGCCACAAAAGGTAATTGCTGAAGAAGCTGGGTGTTCACATAGTTCTGTATCCAAGCAAAATAACAGAAAATTTAGTGGAAGGAAGAATGGTGGTTGGAAAAGATGCCCCAGCAACAGGGAGAACCCCATCCTTGTGAGGATTGTCAAGCAAAATCCTTTCAAGAATTTGAGGGAGCTTCACAAGGAGTGGACTAAAACTGGAGTCGATGCATTAAGAGCTACCACACACAGACAAATACTCGACATGGGCTACAAATCTTGCATTCCTCATGTTAAGCCTCTCCTGAACCACAGACAACATCAAAAGCCTCTTAGCTGGGCTAAGGAGAAAAGGAACTAGACAGTAACTCAGATGTCCAAATTCATGTTTTCAAACGAAAGTAAATTCTGCATTTTGTTTAGAAATTAAGGTCCCAGAGTCTGGAGGAAGAGTGGAGAGGCACGGAATCCACGTTGCTTGAAGTCCAGTGTGAACTTTCCACAGTCAGTGATGGTTTGGGGTTCCATGTCATCTACTGGTGTTGATCCACTATGTTTTCGAAGGCCACAGTCAATGCAGCTATCTAACTAGAAACTTCTAGAGCCCTCCATGCTTTCCTCTGCTGATAAGCTGAATGGAAAAGCTGATTGTATTTTCCAGCAGGACTTGCCACCTGTCCACGCTGCCAAAGGTACCAAACACTGGTTAAATGGCTATAGTGTTCCTGTTCTTGATTGGGCAGCAAACTCCCTGACCTGAACCCCATAGAAAATCTATGGGCTGTTGTCAAGAGGAAAATGAGAGACACCAGACCCAACAAGGCAGATGACCTGAAGCCAACTACCAAAGCAATCTGGGCTTCCATTACACCTGTGCCACAGGCTGATTGCCTCTATGCCATGGTGCATTGATACAGTAATTCATGCAAGAAGAGGCCTATCAAGTATTGAGTGCATAGAATTTGACATACTTTTCAGAAGCCTGACATTTGTGCTTAAAACAATTTTTTGATTGGTTTAATGTAATATTCTAATTTTCTGGAGAGACTGAATTTGTGTTTTCTTTTACCTAATGAAATTTTGGTGTAGCAATAATCACCAAAATTACAAAGAAAAGCTTGAAATATTTTACTCTATGTGGAATTAATCTCCATTAAATAACCGTTTCAATGTCTGAAATGACTGGCAGAAAATAATGCACTTTTACACAATATTCTAATTTCTTTGAGATGTACCAGTATATAAAAAATCTGCTCTAAAGAATAGGAACTAAGGATGTGCATAAAGTTTTAAACGTCCAAATAGCCATTGAAAAGCGAAGTCAAACAGTAAATACTACTAAACTTTGATATGCATCACTATTCTTTTTCTCCCACACTATCTGGTGATATTGTGCTCCTAACAACACTACCACAAGGCAATTCATGGAATTTTTAATCACCTAGATGCTTTTTTCTGGCAGTTACTCATTTTGAGACAACACAAAAAACTGCCATAAATTTAACTGTAATACAAAAATTTTGATCAGGACCAGCTTAGTTGACAGTGTAAAGTGAAAATTAAATAAATGGAATAACAGAACATGAGAATAAAAATGTGTGCGTACCTACACCATTGCTTCATCAGAGAGGGTGTTTTTAGCAGCACACTATTTGCCACCAGCCTTAAAAGGAATGCAGACACCACAGGTATGACCAAGCCAATATTGCCAATATGTTAAAAATGTCAAGTAAATCAAATAAAACAAAATATAATGTACAGTCTCTGAAAATTTGTAAATATTTTTTGGAAAATGCTTGTAATTGACAAAAAAAATTGTCTGCAAATATGTCCTCTGCTATATTTCTCAGTTTATTAATCCTTAATTCTTTCTTTTTACTTGTTTACTTTTATTTTACCAAACAAAAGGCATTAATACAATTTTGCCAATTTGTTTTGTCCCAAATTAGACAATTGGGCTTTATATTTGTGATTTTTTTCACATTTTTCCCAATGTTCCTTCTTTTAAAGAAACATCAGACACTGTAGAGAAAGCTTGGTCTGGAATGAAAAAACACAGCTCTTGCCAATTCTATACCTTTACCTTTATTTAACCGGAGAGCTCTTCTCTGGGTGGTGATAATGAGCCAATCCTGGTTAGCCTTGTACAGTGAGTCAGTACCCATGCACCCCAAAAAGCCTTCTCCCTGTTTGGCTTCCCCTCCTCCCGGCTATCCAGACTGCCACCAGTCTTTACATTATATAAAGACTGCTATAGTTTTACTGTTCTCATTTGGCACAGCATTCCAAAAGAGGAAAGGATGTTTTTAACCATCCTTTCTGCTGTAGCTGTACACTGCCGCAAAGAAACCCACTCTGCTTCTCTACCCTCCGCCAATTCTTCAAACCTTCATTTTTTCTCCTACTTCTTTCTTACTGTAAAAATAAACACATACTTATTCTCAGGGGTCCTTAGATGCAGTCAAAGCTTAGTGTTTCATTTGTTTATATTTTACCGGCCAATCAGGTGTAGAGATGTCTAGATGGTAATAGGATGTTGAGGACAGAAAAAAAATGAGACATACCCTATACACACAGGGTTAAAGATTTTTTAACATCTACAGCCACCTTTCCAAATGTCTGTGCTTTCATGTGTGTGTGTGTGTTTGTGTGTGTGTGTGTGTGTGCGCGCTCATGTTTCTGCGGCTGAGTGAGGATCATTTTTCATATTTCACCAGCAAAGTGAGGACATTTTCATGGTCCTCACTTTGTTTGTTGCTGGGGGTTAGGTTTAGGACTAAAGTTTGACTTACGTTAAGATTAGGCTAAGGTATGTACTGGTAATGGCTATGTTCAGGGGTGGAGTCGGGGTTAGGCCATAGAAAGGGTTGAAAATGAATGGAAATCAATGGAAGTCAATGAGAGTCAATGCAAGGTCCTCACAACATATAATAAGACAAGAGTGCGTGTGCGTGTGTGTTGCGCACGCACATGCATGCATTTTTAAGTGAGTGAGGTGCCGTTTATCATGCCAGATGGGGCTTTTACTTAGCTCCATACTAATTGATAGGGACTTGTGCCAGTGTGTGGAGAATAACTGACGTCATTATGGGTAATGTCAACTTTTTCAAGTTTAACAGTTGGTGAGTAAAGGTTCGTCCTTTAGCTGTGATTGTTAAAGTAAGATGTATGAGGATAAATATCAGTGACATTCACAGGCTAGAAAAGAGGCAAAGCAGGCAGTGATCTCCTGATATAATACCAGCTCTTAATTCCTTCCTCCCAACCCCCAACATACCCACACACGCACACTCCATGTTCTTAATGCAATGAGCTGTCGATCAAATGGCTGCTGCTAAAATGTCCTCCTGGAAGTACTGGCCATCTTAAACCCACAATGATGATGTAAATCCACAGGCATGTTAGTGTGATTTGCAACACAGATAGATAATGTGGCAATTTGCAATGGTGCACGAAAGTGTGCTGGAATTTTCATCTATGATCAGAATCAGAAAAAACTTTATTGCCAAGTAGTGTTTTACATGTACAAGGAATTTGCTTTGGTGGTAAGGTCCAACACATAGACAAACATACAGCTGACATAAATAAATTTGGAAATATGTAGTTAAAAACAAAAACAATTGTGTCATGGCTGATGCAACTCAATTTCTTCTTTTCCACCAGGTCTCCGGCTTTTCCAAGCGGACTGAGTTTTATTTCACTTCTCTTCTGCTTTAAAAAAAAATCTTAAATTTTCTTCAAAACAGCACAAGGTTCCACTATGCTTCTCCATATTTCACCAGATAGCTTCAGATAACCTCACGTGCAATGATTTATGTGCAAATAAAATGCACTGTGAAAGGGATGCCATTATGTTACTCATTAGAGACAAAATTATTTCTTTAACATTTATTGCCTTTGGTTGTAGACAGACATCCAAATGCAAGATGTAATAGCAGTTTACAAGACCTTTTTAAAATAAAAGTTTTTTTAAATAAGTTAATATTTGCAAGGAATTAGTTCTAATATACCATAGGTATGAGACAAAAAAAGAGTTTTTTTGATGACAATGGTAAAACTTGATAGTTACTATTGACATTTTAAAAACCACATACTGATAAAACAAAATTCAATTAGCGAACAATTAAAAACCTCCAGGACTCCTGGATCATTCGGACACACTGTCTCAGACACACTGTTCCCCTCCTTGAACCGCCATCTTAACGTGGTTCAGGGGTTTGAGTGCTCGAATGATCCTAGAGGCTATGTTGTCTGGGGCTTAAATGCCCCTGGTAGAGTCTCCCATGGCAAACAGGCTCTGGGTGACGGGCAGGGGTGAGCCGGTACGGTCCGGTACTGCGTACTACCAAAAGATTCTGCGCCGGTACACAGTACCGGGAAGAGGGAAGAACGGCTGTCTGCTAAGAAGCCGTCATCCTAAACCAGTTACGGCTGCAAAAAGTCACGAGCACACAAAGAACAGATCCGCTACCAATAGGCAGTCTAAAACACGACTTAATCGGTTTAGAAAAATAGCTTTTGTCCCCTCATTCCAAATTGTTTCTGAACTGTTCGTGCTATGCTGGAGCCTCGATGCTCTTGCTTTGCTTCTCTCCCCTCGGAGCTCGAGGCTTTTGTCAACCACCAGCCATTAAAACGAGCACCGCTACATTTAATGTCTCTGTGCTCGTTGCTTAATACCCCAGTTAAAAGCAAAGGAAGAGTAACTAGTTGTGTTTCATGTTATTTTGCTTCATTACAATAACACAGTAAAGCTCGAAAACACCACTTGGGACCAGAGATTTCATATACGATACACGAAAGCGCATGCGCGCTTACCTCCAAAACAGAATGGTTGCCGGGGAGATCGGTATATATACAGTACAGACCAAAAGTTTGGACATATCTTCTCATTCAGAGTTGTCCTTATTTTCATGACTATGAATATTATAGCTTTACACAGAAGGCATCAACACTATGAATTAACAGATGTGGAATTATATACTGAACAAAAAAGTGTGAAACAACTGAAAATATGTCTTATATTCTAGGTTCTTCAAAGTAGCCATCTTTTGCTTTGATTACTGCTCCGCACACTCTTGGCATTCTGTTGATGAGCTTCAAGAGGTAGTCACCTCAAATGGTTTTCACTTCACAGGTGTGCCCTGTCAGGTTTAATAAGTGGGATTTCAAGCCTTATAAATGGGGTTGGGACCATCAGTTGTGTTGTGCAGGAGGTGGATACAGTACACAGCTGATAGTCCTACTGAATAGACTGTTTGAATTTGTATTATGGCAAGAAAGCAGCCAAGTAAAGAAAAACGAGTGGCCATCATTACTTTAAGAAATGAAGGTCAGTCAGTCCGCACAATTGGGAAAACTTTGAAAGTGTCCCCAAGTGCAGTTGCAAAAACCATCAAGCGCTACAAAGAAACTGCTCACATGAGGACCGCCCCAGAAAAGGAAGACCAAGAGTCACCTCTGCTGCGGACGATAAGTTCATCTGAGTCACCAGCCTCAGAAATTGCAGGTTAACAGCAGCTCAGATTAGAGAACAGGTCAATGCCACACAGAGTTCTAGCAGCAGACACATCTCTAGAACAACTGTTAAGAGGAGACTGTGTGAATCAGGCCTTCATGGTAAAATAGCTGCTAGGAAACCACTGCTGAGGACAGGCAACAAGCAGAAGAGACTTGTTTGGGCTAAAGAACACAAGGAATGGATATTAGACCAGTGGAAATCTGTGCTTTGGTCTGATGAGTCCAAGTTTGAGATCTTTGGTTCCAACCACCGTGTCTTTGTGCGGCGCAAAAGAGGTGAACAGATGGACTCTGCATGGCTGGTTCCCACCGTGAAGCATGGAGGAGGAGGTGTGATGGTGCTTTGCTGGTGACACTGTTGGGGATTTATTCAAAACTGAAGGCATACTGAACCAGCATGGCTACCACAGCATCTTGCAGCGGCATGCTATTCCATCCGGTTTGCGTTTAGTTGGACCATCATTTATTTTTCAACGGGACAATGACCCCAAACACATCTCCAGGTTGTGTAAGGGCTATGTGATCAAGAAAGAGAGTGATGTATCCAAAAAACATAAAACCACGGCTGCCCAAATCGTTGGAGAATTAAATGTGCACCTCAACTCTCCTGTTTCCACCAGAACTGTCCGTCGGGAGCTCCACAGGGTCACTATACACGGCCGGGCTGCTATAGCCAAAACTTTGGTCACTCATGCCAATGCCAAACGTCGGTTTCAATGGTGCAAGGAGCGCAAATCTTGGGCTGTGGACAATGTGAAACGTGTATTGTTCTCTGATGAGTCCACCTTTACCGTTTTCCCCACATCTGGGAGAGTTACGGTGTGTAGAAGCTCCAAAGAAGCGTACCACCCAGACTGTTGTTTAACCAGAGTGAAGCATGGGGGTGGATCAGTGATGGTTTGGGCTGCCATATCATGGCATTCCCTTGGCCCAATACTTGTGCTAGATGGGCGCGTCACTGCCAAGAACTACCGAACCATTCTTGAGGACCAAGTGCATCCAATGGTTCAAACATTGTATCCTGAAGGCGGTGCCGTGTATCAGGATGACAATGCACCAATACACACAGCAAGACTGGTGAAAGATTGGTTTGATGAACATGAAAGTGAAACTGAACATCTCCCATGGCCTGCACAGTCACCAGATCTAAATATTATTGAGCCACTTTGGGGTGTTCTGGAGGAGCGAGTCAGGAAACATTTTCCTCCACCAGTATCACATAGTGACCTGGCCACTATCCTGAAGAAGAATGGCTTAAAATCCTTCTGACCACTGTGCAGGACTTGTATATGTCATTCCCAAGACGAATTGACCTGGATTTGGAGTCACACACAAGATTAAAATGGAAAAACACACTACAGGCTGATCCAACTTTGATGTAATGTCCTTAAAACAAGTCAAAATGAGGCTCAGCATTGTGTGTGGCCTCCACGTGCCTGTATGACCTCCTTACAATGCCTGGGCATGCTCCTGATGAGATGGCGGATGGTCTCCTGAGGGATTTCCTCCCAGACCTGGACTAAAGCATCCGCCAACTGCTGGACAGTCTGTGGTGCAACGTGACGTTGGTGGATGGAGCGAGACATGATGTCCCAGATGTGCTCAATCGAATTCAGGTCTGGGGAACGAGCGGGGCAGTCCATAGCTTCAATGTCTTCATCTTGCAGGAACTGCTGACACACTCCAGCCACATAAGGTCTAGCATTGTCCTGCATTAGGAGGAACCCAGGGCCAACCGCACCAGCATATGGTCTCCCAAGGGGTCTGAGGATCTCATCTCGGTACCTAATGGCAGTCAGGCTACCTCTGGCGAGCACATGGACAGCCATGCGGCCCTACAAAGAAATGCCACCCCACACCATTACTGACCAACTGCCAAACCGGTCATGCTGAAGGATGTTGCAGCCAGCAGATAACTCTCCACGGTGTCTCCAGACTCTGTCACGTCTGTCACATGTGCTCAGTGTGAACCTGCTTTCATCTGTGAAGAGCACAGGGGGCCAGTGGCGAATTTGCCAATCCTGGTGTTCTCTGGCAAATGCCAAGCGTCCTGCACGGTGTTGGGCTGTGAGCACAACTCCCATTTGTGGATGTCGGGCCCTCATACCATCCTCATGGAGCTGGTTTCTAGCCGTTTGTACTGACACATGCACATTAGTGGCCTGCTGGAGGTCATTTTGCAGGGCTCTAGCAGTGCTCCTCCTGTTCCTCCTTGCACAAAGGCGAAGGTAGCGGTCCTGCTGCTGGGTTGTTGCCCTCCGACAGCCATCCTCCACGTCTCCTGGTGTACTGGCCTGTCTCCTGGTAGCGCCTCCAGGCTCTGGACACCACACTGACAGACACAGCAAACCTTCTTGTCACAGCTGGCATTGATGTGCCATCCTGGATGAGCTGCACTACCTGAACCACTTGTGTGGGTTGGAGAGTCCGTCTCATGCTACCACGAGTGTGAAAGCACCACCAACATTCAAAAGTGACCAAAACATCAGCCAGAAAGCATAGGTACTGAGAAGTGGTCTGTGGTCCCTACCTGCAGAACCACTCCTTTATTGAGTGCGTCTTGCTAATCGCCAAAGATTTCCCCCTGTTGTCTATTCCATTTGCACAACAGCATGTGAAATTGATTGTCAATCAGTGTTGCTTCCTAAGTGGACAGTTTGATTTCACAGAAGTTTGATTTACTTGGAGTTTATTGTGTTGTTTTAAGTGTTCCCTTTATTTTTTTGAAGCAGTGATATATATACAGGGGTTGGACAAGAAACTGGAAACACCTGGTTTTAGACCACAATAATTTATTAGTATGGTGTAGGGCCTCCTTTTGCGGCCAATACAGCGTCAATTCGTCTTGGGAATGACACACACAAAATTATAATTTATAAAAATTATATATTTTATATATATATATATATATATTATAATATATTTATATATATATAGCTCCGCCCCTAAGTACTGGCAAAAATTTAAAACTACTTCCACCCCTGGTGACGGGTCAGACGAAGAGCGGTCCAAGACGCCTTCATGAGGACCACTCTATCAAGGTACGTGACGTTGCCCGGTACGGCAGAGCCAGGGTCCCACCCTGGTTATCCAACATGCTAATGTTAGCATTTAAGATAATTTTAGCTTATAAGGCTAAACAGACATATTGAATGGAATGAGTCAATGGTAGCCAACATGCTAATGTTAGCCCACATGCTAATGTTAGCATTTAAGCTAACATTAGCATTTAGGGTGATTTTAGCTTATAAGGCTAAATTGACATTTGGAATGGAATGAGTCAATGTTAGCCAACATGATAGTGTTAGCCAAAATGCTAATGTTAGCACTTTAGCTAGCATTTGCTTTTTAGCTAATTTCAGCTTATACACTGCCATTATAATACTCTGTTTCAAAAACTAGTTTTGGAGTAACTTTGGCTTGTTAAGCTGTTTAGCTCATAGTCTTCCTACTTAAACAGTTCAGATAACCGTTTTTCTTTGCTAATGTTTCTGCTATTTCTGCTAATTTATCATATTTCAGCTGATTTTCTGCTGTCAACCCAAGCTTATTCCTGCTAACTCTTCTGTTGTCTGCTATTTCATTGAATTCTAGCCAACATTCTACTGTCAACTTTAGCTTCTTTCTGCCACGTTTCAGCAGAGGAGTTAAGCATTTCTGTTTTCTCCCAATTCATCACATTTGAGCAAATTTTCTGCCATCAACTTCAGCTCGTTTCTGCCAGCTTTCACCTAAAGAATTCAGCTTTGAGCATTCACACTGCATTTTCGCAGGAAATGCAAATTTTTCTAGTTTACTATTGCCGTATCCAAATTCAGGGGCTGCAACCTATAAAGGTCGGATTTGTAGGCAGATTACGTCACAGTGAGGCAACAAAGGCTATCCATCCTCGAAGGCTGACAAATCCTGACAAATGCTGACAAATGCGTCCTTTTTACGAGATTTGTGTAGCCTACTTGAGTCCGTGGAGGCTAAGCGGACTTAAAGCGGATGTCCACCAGACTTTTACGACCATGTACGTGGTGTCACACACTAAACTGCTCGGCGGTGAAAGTCGAACTTTTTTATATGTGATCAAACTGTTTTATATGTGACACACTGCTCTGAGCAGCCAGTCGCGAGTACGCATGTGACAGCATAGCATACTCAGCTGGATGGTGAACAGGTAAATACTCATGTTTACACTGCTCCACCCACTAAAAAGTCCAAACGTCACTTGCGCAAATATATCGCCCATGGTCATTTGTTCTACTGACGAATATTGGTTGGAAAAATGTTACATATCACCCAACCTTAATTCAAATTTTGTTTCTGATGGCACACGTTTCTGCCCATGATGAGGAAGATCACAGGTTTCAAGCAAAAGAAGGATCAAATCAATGGAAGTCTGGACAGTCTTTAATACGTTCAGAAACTCCAGAGGACACAGTTAGATGCCTCAACAATTCCCTTGATCAATGATTACATGACACACAAACCAGAGTGTTGTGTGTTTGACCAGGTAGTGAACAGCACAGGAGCACCACAGGGGACTGTACTCTCACAATTCCTTTTCACTCTGTACACATCGTACCTTCAATACGACTCAAAGACCTGTCATCTGCAGAAATACTCTAATGACACTGCAGTTGTCAGGTGTATCCTAGATGGATAAGAAGCAAGTACAGAGTACAGAAAACTGGTGGAGTGCTTTGTGACATGGTGGTGGGAACACTCATTTCGAATGCGGAGGAAATCAAAGACTGGACTGGAGACCCAACAGTAAAACTTTTGAAGAAGAAAAGAGTAGACTGTCCTTCTCGAGGAAGGTTTATACATTTGTTATGGAGAGTTCAACCCTTTTCTGCTGTTATACAGACCACTGAAGAAGATCCATTGTGCCCACAGCCATCTCCTATAATCTCTCAGAAGAAAGCTGGATAGATTGAGTTATGACAAGATTTATGTCTGTTTGGGTTTAATAAAGTGATTTTGAATTGAATTTCCCATGGCAACGTTTCCCCCACCATTATCCAACAAGACAGAGAAAGATAGAGAAAGACAATAGATAAAGATTAGAATAGATAAAGAGACAAACAAAAATAAACATGTAATGAAGAGAGAGAGAAAGATGGACAAATAAGAAAGATGGAGAGAAATTTAAATAGATAAAGAAAAAAGACAGATATTAAAATTATATTGAAATGAAATACAATAGGTAGAAGATGAATAAAGAACATTTTAAGGTATTCTTCTTTTCCTTAGGAATGTTCTGTCGAATATGTAGACAGCTTAAACAGGCTGCAGTCAGAGGAAATTATGGGCCCGCCCATTCATTTATTCATCCATCTATCTACATCTACATTTAAACAGTTCAGAAACACATCAGACAGCCTAAACACACAAATAAAAATTAAAAAAAACGCACAGCCTTGGGGTAACCCAAAACTCTCCGACCTTAAATCCAGTATAGAATGGAAGAACTTTATGATGGGTTAACCTATCAATCCTCCTTTGCATATTATTTTAAGATTTACATTTTTCATCAGAATTGGTGCTCTCAAGGAGATTAATATTGCAGTTCGCGCATATAAGGAAAACTGGAAGATTCCCTGAGTTTTGAAAGATATTTCAAAGCTACCCCTCGGCTAATTGCCCCTTTAATGTGCAGTCGAACAAAATGGAGCTCATAGAGTTGTAACTTTAGGTTTTGTTGTTAGCTGATGGCTAAGCTGACTTTGCGGAAGGACAGCTGGGATAATTAAGCACAAATTTACCTTTTTATGCAGACTGACAGTTAATAAGGCAGCAGATACATTCCACAAAATGCTTTGTTGCTTTTTATTATATTAGACAACATATCATTGTGAATGTTGCTATGACAACCAGTCATCTATTTTTAGCGATAGCACTAATCAATTCCCGTTCTGTAGTTGCCTGAGGGTTGGGGTTGTGCATGTTAAGGTGGAGGGTATTGATAGGAGAGGAGGTTTTAGGGTAGAGTAGCGAGTGTGCATCTGGAAACAAAGGCAAAATACTTGCCGGAGGGCCTAATACTAACATACATTATAGGGCCCTTCACACAATCCAAACTCCTGAAAAACTCACGTCTGTTATCCTGCTACACAGGGTTTTATTGAGATTGTTTGATAAGTGTGTAATGACTACTATTCAACTGACTCCTAAAAGCTCTTCCCTTTTCAGTAGTTGTATTTTTTAAATTTAGGACTGGGCCCATCTATCAATAACTAATACCTTCCAAGCTTTAGAAACGAGTCATGTCGGCCTTTGCACAAAAAAGTGCCAAGAATACTACATATTACACAACACAGAACGATACATGTAACGTTTCTTTGTAAATGCTATTTAAGAATGATGAAACACAGTTATAATTTAAAAAATTGTCATGTTGGTAAGCAACAGTCAGCTGGTGGAACTCTCTCAGTTCAGTTGCTGTACTGTGATGAGCTAGTACCCTTCCCTTGCCACTTGAGCTCCGACCATTCAGCACTAACCCTCTGAATGTGTCTTCTCCGCTTTGGTTAAGGTGAAGGCACAAATGAAGATTTGACATTGAACGTGACCTCTTGATTGAGTCAGTCTAATATATCTCTGGACTCAACCAGGAGCAAAAATGTGTCTTCCATTAATTCCTGCAAATTAAGGTTTATGTTAGTTATATATCCATGGCTGAACTTATTGCTCCCTAAGATTTTTTACAGTGTTTTTTTGTTTTGCCTTCTAATACATAATCAGAGAAAAACGTTTGAATTGAACCTTTTTATTTTTTCAGTTTGTGGATAAAAACGCCTACTAATGAAACATTTTTTATGAAGTGCAAAGTTGGTTATAGATTTAATGAAAGTATCAGTTAAAACTACATAATCAAAGTAAAAAAGAAAACACTACTGTTGTAGAACAACTTTTTATATTTCATGTATAATACATGAAAGCATTTCCTTGACTTGGAGGACGGCTTGTCAAAATGGAGTGATGGCGGGTCCCAAACCATGACCAGTTGAGAACCACTGCATTCAATGATTATTTAAATAGAAATATAGTTGTCTGAATCAGAATCAGCTTTACTGCCAAATTTGTACAAACAAACAAGGAATTTGACTGGCGTATCCAAGGTTATAAATGCACTACTACACACACAGCTTGCTTGTTGTTTGTTTTTTCCATGAATTTTGAGCATTGTAATGGCGCAGAAGAGTAAAATGAGCACTTTCGAAGTCTTGGAAAAAAGTTTGTACGACAGTGACCTGCAAGTAGAAGGTTCTTTGGACAGCAGCGTGGATTTTGAAGTGGATGAGGATGAGGATGAACTGCTTCTTCGGGACCCCGTTCATCATTGCTTTTGCATGTTATTTTATTCTTTTTTGTGTACATTAGGAAATAATTTATTATCTGTTTGTTTACAGCCAGGAAGAGGCAGGACCATCTGGCACAGAAAGGACCCAGTCTTCCACTACCTTGGTTGAGGCTATATCTTCTTCTTCAAGGTGAGAAGTCTATTCTGCAAACCATTGCATTTCTAAGCTTATTATAAGTCAGTTTCAGATGCAACTTCCTTTTTAGCAAGTAATTTAAATAAATTTAGTCTTCAGCATATATCTTTCTGTTTCTGCAGTGACAATGGTGCAGAAGACGAAGAAGATGAAGAGTATGAGCCACCTGCTTGTCAGCTATCTGGTGCCTTAAGGCCCATGAAACACAAGGTAGCGTCTGACCCACGAAAAAGGAGCAGCTCATCTAAGCCAACAAAGAGAGGTAAACAACTCTTGAGGTGGGCGAGTCAGGCTACGTCTATACCTGGTAATGACAACGAGGACAAGTGGCACTCTCCAGGTGAGGCACAAGCTCCTACACATTAACCCGGAGGCATCCTCCAGGACCTAGACTTTACACCACAAAATCATGGTCACCACTGACCCTTTTGAGGCATAATCAATAATGCCAATTTGAATGCGCAAAGGACAGTTTCAGCTGGCAAGAAATGCCTGTGGTCATCAAGTTTGTTTATATAGTTTTTATTGATAATTGTTTTTGCACATTTGTTTACAATGTTATTCACTGCCAATTATTTTTTTAAATAAAATTCCTCCAGTTGAAGATACAAGGATACAATTTAGTTCGATTTCCTTTCATTATATTGATTTTATGCAGTGCACAATTGTACATTTTGATGATAAACAGGGTAAATGTCTTGACCAAAGGCTATGTCAAAAGCAGAAGGACTTCTACAATGGAAATCAGCACTTTTATTTGACCAGATTCTATTTTATGAGATGAAAAACATATTCGGCACAGTTTTGGCACATTTGCCAAAATCCCAGCACCACCTGGCACATTGTGGAGCAAAATATGGAACAAATATGCTTCAAATGATTTATTCCAAATTTGTTTTTGTTATAGTCAAGATGTTGATGAATACAACCTGAACCATCCCCTAGGATTTCAAACATGATTTTCATGTTGTTTTGCAATGTATATTTAGAATTGTTTTTAGCAAGGCAAAAATAAAAAATTTTTTGTGTTTAACAGAAAAAAAGTAAATAGAACAGAAATAGTAGTTCACTTGGAAAGATTTTTTATTTTTTNCTAAAACCTTTGTGGAACAAAAATGCTTTAATTGATTCAGTCCAAATTTGCTGCAGTTATAGTCAAGATGAATACAACCTGAGGCTTCTCCTGGGATTTCAAAAGGAATGTCATGGTGTTTTGCAATGTTCATTTAGTGAAACATTTTGGCAAGGCTCAAAAAATTAATACAAAGTAATAGTTGCAATAGTGGTTTCACTGGAAAAATCTTTTTTTTATGTCTTAGGGTTACACAGGTACCAAAGATTTGCATGTGGACTTGATTCATTTACGTTATCAGAAATCGGTCCAAAACCCCTTAGCGCTTAACAGGTTAAACTTGTATGAATTAAAAAACAACCAGGCAGCTTATATGCATACCTTATTATTTGTTATCTCAATACTGAACGTTATTGGACATCAGTCCATCAATATATTAACAGTGAAATTAAACAGTAACTGCAAGAAGTTTGTATTATACTTAATAGGCTTCTTTTTGGTTCTGCTACTATAGAAATTAGGCACAATATGGCCTGGTTTGGATCTGTTGTACACAAAAAAGTGTGTTCTTAAGATCAGCGTAGTGTAATGTTACTTTTATTCTGAGCTGGATGATGATTGTGAAAGCTTAGCAATTAACTTAAGGGTCTTCTTGAACTGGAACCTAAGATGTTTAAGAATTAATGTTATTTAGGCGCTTCTTAAATACCTTGTTTATTTTACACATTTCTGTTAACTACCAGGCCTATTTCCACAGGCCTGTGGAAAAGACTTAAGGATTGACAAGAAAGACCGATGGAGACGGCAGATGAGCCTGTAAGACATGGAGAAACACAAGAGGACTGTCATTTGTCCACTGGACATGCCCACCCCATCAACAGAAAGAGACAATTAGGTTCCAAATTAAATTTGACCATCATAGTGGAGTGTTCCATGGGGGCAACATCACGTGCATTATTTCTCTGTTTTCAGGATTAAAATACTCAAAGTAAGAAATAAAAAGAAATGAAATCTGCATAATGTCAGTTTCTTATTCCAAAACGTTGAATAGTACACCATGAAGAAAAGGCATTTTTTGAGAAATGTGAGGTATTTGTTCTTTAGTATTTGCTTCTTATGCAATTACATCCATATACTCCACTGCATCTTCAAATAATCATGTATACACAACATATCTTCAGATGTGTTGATTTTTAATGTCTGTGACTGAAGGATGATGTGTTCCTTTATGGTTTTAAAAAATTCATACTTCTACTTAAAATAAATTAGGCACTCTCTTGGATAAACAAGATGCTCCCCAAGCTCATGAAAAGCTGGCTTTGTAGAGATACATGGTTTGCAAAGGAGAGTGACACTACAAACATGATCTTCTTGAATGTGATGCATTGCTATAGATTAAAGTACCCAATAGTACAGACATATACCTCAGTAAAATGCAACATACACATTAATGCAGCAGTCTTAACAATATAAAACCTTGAGATATAATGGTTTCACAATGAAGGACACTTTTTACTGTGCAAGTATTTTTACCTTATGCTCAGTACTAACATTTTTATTTCACTGTGTGGTATTACTACTTTTACTTAAGTTTGCAGCTTACAACTCATGGAAATCAAACCCCCATATCTCAGAAAACTAGAATAAACAATACAGAAATGTTGACTAGAGAAGAGCCTTTAGTCTGGTTAAGTAGTTCATGCTTTTATCTGCTGACAAACCTAATTGAGATGGTGATCTCATTTCCAACAGGATTTAGCACCTGCCCACAATGCCAAAATGAGTAGTAACTGGATAGCTTATGACTGTGTGAGGATGATTCAGCTTCATTAGCCAGGGCACTCCCAAACAAGGCAACCACTGTTGCCTTGCCTTGCAGCATTTTGTAACCGTGTAACTGTGTCTGTTATACAGACATAAACAACAGAAAAAGAAATGCTAGTCAACCAGCGTTAGCTTATGTCAAGTTTACAGCTACAGTACATGCTGCTGGCAGATGGTGGCGGCAAAGGAAGATATGTTACTAAAATATTTCAACTGAATGTCGTGCTAAGGAAATGAAAAGCTGGGTTACACCCAATATGCAAAGAATATTTTGCATTGTAAGACGGAAGTACCTTACTTCCTGATGGTGTTCTTCTTCTTCTGACAGCCAATCACAAAGGACAGGGACTGTAACAATCATGTGTATTGATATGATGGCAACTGGATCCGCCCACCTACTGCCACAAAAACTGCTCACGCGAGTAGCAGAGGTATTCTGCATGTCTTTTGCTTGTGTACGTGTGGTTCTTATGTACGCTCGGGCGGAACTCTATTCTCCATGCAGGGATTGCATTTTTGCTTGTGCGGATCTCATTTACGCTCGTGAGATTTTGCCATTGATATGCCACCATAATTTATTTCTTTACTGTTCCATATTGTAAAGCTAAGATCACTTTTATTTTGCAATATGTCTGGGTTGTTCCAAATGGGTGTTTGTCTGCATGGGAGAATTAAAGACCTATTCTTTTTGAGAGTTTCCCACCAGACATGTATTGATATTGATGCTTTTTAAACAGCTGTGCTGCTTAATTAAAGGGTTAATAAATAGAATATTTGACATACAGATTTCCTTACATAGCATTTGTTCAGTTTCTATCCATAGGCTGTCTGACAGATTTTTCCAAACCCATTTTAAGATATTGTGATCTATGTACCAAGTAATATTTATAAAATTTTGGAAGTTCCAATGCTCTTAAACCTTTAGGCTTTTGGAAAGTTTGTTTTATAAGATAGAATCTAAGCTTTTAAACCAAGTATGGGCTTTTTTAACTAGAGAAGATATAGTTTATTTTAGGGAGGACCAGCATTGTAATTGCACTCTTCCTGTAAGTGAGAAGGGGAGAGTTCTCCACCGCGTGATGTCATCTTCTAGTAATTTAAGGAATGAGATATAATTTAATTGTGTCAGCTCATTTAGCCTTTTAGCAATAGTGATTCCCAGGTACTTATGAATGAATGGTTGGGGAAAGATGAATATTGGAGGAGTTGGAAAGAACCTTTGATTTTTTCCAAGTGATAGTCTGAAACTACTTTATTAGGGTCTGTTGAGGTATAATAATTTCACCACTAATAACAAACAGCCTGAACCTCACCCAGTCCGGATGTCGTGAGAAAGATGAAGAGCAGGAAATTCAGATTAACACAAGTTTAATTTGATATATAAGTCCAATGATTTCCAATGCAGAATTGAATACAAAAGAATAATACAAAGAAGAAAGATTACCTAAGGCCTTAGGGAGAGACTCGGGTTAGCAAAGCTAGGGCTGGATTCACCGAGTGGTCTCCCTCACCATCAGTATTAAAGCTTTTTATACCCTTAACGAACTTCATAGCTGACTGCTGAAACTTCTTTTAAGGAATTAGTTACAAAGCCACAGGTCCCTAATGGAGTTTTCTACATTCCTGTGTCACCGCTGTAAATTAGTTACCCCCTATGGGAGTACTTTATTGCCCATGTCATGCCGAACAGCCCGGATTTACTGCTTACAACTGCTGGCAAACATCCTGACCTGAGGTTGAAGCCCTCTTCCAGCCGAAGCCTGCGGTCTCAGGTTCACAATACATGATATATTTCAGTTTTATGCATACACATGCAAAAACATTGTATGAAACTAAATGATTTTAATTCTCAACAGGTCAAGGATGGACTGGGGATAAAAAGTGGTCCAGAGTTATATATATACGCACACATTATTACAGCGCTAATGTGACAATTTTTATTCTCACATGGCCAATTTGACTTACAGCAATCATGTATATGTATACAAATTTAGCCTATAAGGTAAACTATAACAAAGCCACATAGTTTCTTGCCGTTTAACAAAATAACTTCCAAACTTAACAAGTTGAACCTGACAAAATACAGGGGAAGGAAAACTGGAAAGCTGCTGTATTTGTACATCTACATTGTTCACTGCATGAGTAACCTCTGCGCCAACTGACTCTTTCCTGCTACACCATTTGAAATCTTCTCACTCTCCAGCATCTTTATTACATCTGGTTTTCAGAGGTGGAAAGAGTATAGAAATGATGTACTTAAGTAAAAGTACAGTTACTTTGATCAAATTGTACTTAAATACAAGTAAAGAAACCAGTGTAGTAAAAAGTTTAAAAGTACCTTATTAAAATTTTACTTTATGTAAAAGTTACTTAGCTACTTTGTTATGAGCACAAGAAAGTCACTCTTGTGCATTTCATAAAGAAAAATAGGAGATATTGGTTTCAAACTGTTTTTAATTAAATAAGCACCTTTATAAATGAAAAGGAAACACAAAAATAAAACATGTCAACATATGACATTATGAATATTTAGAAGGTATTAAATGTAAAAAAAAAATTACAAATTTATTCTGTCAGCCGCTGTCTTTACTGTTGTTAGCAGCAGATCGCAGCATCCTTCTCTTACACACCAAATCCTCCGCATCGTTAACTACATCTACAAAGTTTCTCTGTAATTTTCCTCTACCCCAGAACCTGGCAGTTCTGATTTTCATCCCATCCTTTCTTCAATATATCCACTATCCCTCATATCACATAGTTTCAAATACCTGACTCCAAACTAAATACCCGATCCTCTGCTTTCAGTTTTAGCCAATACGATTTAGGGCTGAAACAATTAATCGGGATTAATCGATTATTGACATAATCGTCAAATAATTTGGTAATCGAATCGAATCATTAACTGGAGTATACAGACTGTGAAACATGCTTTCTGCTGAAAGAACACCCCACTCAGAGCAGTAATTAATACAAAAATGTACAAAAATATATATGTTTAGCATTTTAGATGAAAAACCTCCTTTGTCTATTTAATTTGCTGTATCCAGAACTTCTCAAGTGGCACAGTTTTAGCTTTACCTAAGCATTGTTCATGTTTTTACGAATGTTTTGTACAATTGCACCTTGCAACAAAATGCATTGTCGCTATTTTTATTTAAAGAGTTTATTATTAAAATGTCATGTTCTGAGCATTGAATTGAGTTTGTTTCATGTTTTTGCCATTTGCAATGCCTTTAAAGTGCAATAAATGTTTGTTTTTTTAAGTTCATTGCAGTATGTTTATGCAGTATGATAATTTAATGAGAGTATCTCTTGTTAGATTACTCGATTAATCACAAAATAATTGCTAGATTAATCGATTACTAAAATAATTTGGCTAGGTACAAATGGCTTGTTTCACCTGAGATGGAGAGGTGTTTATTTGTTAGTGCGCCACCATGTGGTATACTTACAGACTGCTCTCGCGAGAACTCGGCACACCTCACTCACCTATTTAACTCTAAACATATACCACAATTTAGGCAAAATTGTGCACATTACAGTCAAATTCACTGAATTAGTTGTTGTTCTGATGAGGCTTATTTGCCAGATTAAAAATACCTTTTGAAAATAACAGCATTTAGGCAGGTTTTAAAGTACTCATTAAGCCCAAACTTCTTTATTAAACATGTTTTTTTCATTGGTCGGAGGTAATGTTCTAATTTTAAATGTCGTGTTTTCATTAGCTGTAAGCTGAAAATCATCATAATTAACAGAATTAAAGGCTTGAAAACATCAGTCTGGGTGTAATTAATCTATATAATATGTTTCACTTTGTGAATTGTGCTACAAAAAAATTAACTTTTAAATAATATTCAAAATTATTGAAAATGACCATGAATGGATAGACTACATTTATTAATTTACAGTCTGCAGTGTTGCATTAAAAACATCCACATCATGTATAAATTAGAAAAACCGTTATGAGCCTGATTAAGGACAATATCTGAAATGAGTAAAGATTTAAGGAATACCTTTATCTTGTCAGAACCTGGAACACTCTGTTAGGAATTAATTTTGTTAAATTTTTTGATCACTTCTGCATCTACTGTTTGTGGCTTAAAAAGGGCAATTGTGGCCGGATAAAAATCAAAAGCAAGGGAAAATTGCTCTGGTCTGTGAACTTAGTGGGTGTGTCTTCTTCTGCATATTTTTGTGAAACGTGCTTCATGAATCTGGCACAGGCAAAAAGGTAGTCAGTGTGTACAAAACTTGCAATAAATAGACACCTCACTGATGTCTGAATTCCACCCAGTGTGTTGTTTTCAGTAATTTACTCATTAATATACTTAAAGCTTTGTGACTCTGTGACATCTGATAAGTAGTTATTTAGAAATTAAAAATTAAACGTAGATTTATATTGTTTTGGTAAGAAGATGAAACTGCATGTTCATGTATGATACAGTAATAGAGTGGCTTTGGCTTTTAACCTTTAAATATGTACATTTTTGTTTAATTTGTTGATTATTATTGTTTATGGTAACATGAAAAGACCAGTGCTTAAAGGGTCTGCATTTTTTTGCAGAGTCATATATTTAGGCTTCATGATCACAAAACTTGGCTTAATAGTGAAATGATTAGGCTTTTTTTGGTTTTCAGGGAAAGCCTTTGACCAGGCTGTCAACATATCTCTGGAACTCTTGTTATAACACAGAGAAATAAAATTATGACAAGTTAGTCTTTGCCAAACCTCTTTCTTTTTTCTTATGCAATTGTATGAAATCTACTGATAAATCATTTGTCAGTTAATCAAGAGATTTCTTACTATTGCATAATGGTGCTATTTTAGGTACTTTCACAAGGGTTTCTGCCTTGCTTTTCTTTTCTCTCATATATTAGAGTTCAATGTAACCTTGAGAGTGTCGTCAGCAGTGAAACAGTGCCTATAATCTTATTCAGAGTGTGTTATCAAGTAATGTCTGTCACAGACCATTGACCCTCTAGAACAGAAATGCCACATGACACAAAGGTCAGAATTACGCAGTTGTGTATTTAGTGTGGATGCAAGTGAAAATTGTTGAGTCAGTACATTATTAATTCCTAAATATTAATATGTATCACGTTATTAGTAGTAAAGTACTGAAGCCTCTGACAAATGCATCTTCAGGTTTTGTGTCTTTTGTGTCTTTGCAGCAACTCTTGTTTTCGTTAATGACACGGTCAGTGTAGTTTAGTGCTTACTGCATTATGCATATACAGTAGGTGTAAAGGACAGAGTTTGCCAGGTTTGTGCACACAAACAAGAAATTTGGCTTTGTTTTACTTGCTCTCAATGAGGACTTTTTTTTCAGAAATATGAAGGGGAAGTAAAATTATTTTTGCAAATATGTATATGTTTTTATGAAAAAGAAAGACATGGTTTTATTGTGCAAATATGCATGGTGTTGTGATTATTAATCTGACAATATGATTTAATATTTAATTTTAATATTTTATCAAATAATATTTCGGTCTGTTAAGGGTTGTCCTGTGAATACCAGCCCAGTAAGGCGATGGTATATGGACAAAGTTGAAAGGTGTGAGCCAAGCTCTGACATTATTGAACAGCATAAACTCTGTACACACATGAAATGAATTCACACAATTTCTTAAAATACAAGAATTTAATAACAAAAATAAGTCAACTCACAGTCAAACATATTTCAATCAACAAACTCTTTACTATGCTAAAACAATCCAACTAAACTACCAAGCAGAATTAAAGAATAACAAAGACTAATGGGCTATGTACAATATAAACAAGTTGATTAAAGATGGTTGAAACCATGACCAAAAGAGTGATGCAACATTACCATGCAATGTTTATGTTTGAGAACCAAGGATTATCTTGAAGAATCTGGAAATGAAGTTAAGTTAGTCTTGGATCTAACTTGGGCAATAATCAGCAAACGTTAGACGACCATTCACAATGCAAGATCAGATAAAATATTATTTTAATAAAATAATGTTTTAAAGAATGATCTGCTGAATAAAACCAACCTTTTGGATGACTAATTCTCGATGGTGTCTAATTAGTTGCCTTTATTTATTAAAATAATATTTGAAGAAATATTATTAAAGGTAACGGTAAATTATTTAAGGAAATATCTTTGAAAAGAGCCAAATCTTTCTGGAGAAATGGGGCTTAATGGTGTTTACTTAGTTATCAGATTTAGTAAAATAATGTTTAGAGACTATTATTCACTAACTTGAAAACTAACAACCTTTCTGTTAAATATTCTGTATTAAGCACGTGTTCTAAGGCTGTTAGCAGTTAAGCTAACAAAGGAGGCCGATAGCTTAGCTTAGCACCAGAACCAAACACATACCTTTAAAATACCAGGGTCAATAAAAGGGTTAAAATGCATAAGTGCGGACGGCGCGTTATGAGCAACCTTCTGTGTTTAAAATCACCCTTTAAATAAAGTTTGTCTTAACTTTAAAAACACATAAACACAGAACACAGAGCTGATCACGTGTGTAGCCTACTAGCGCTAAGATAGCAGTTTCACACAACAAAACCAAACTTCATAAAAAAATGAAAAACGTTTAGATCATTTCATCCTAACTGTTATTCTATTATTCACTCTGCCCAAACCTAACCTCTGACCATGCTGAGGAAAAGATGTCCGGGGCGGCGAAGTTTGAAGAAACGTTCACAGTCAACAAGCGGTTAGCCTTTGGCTAACCTAACGAAGCTGTGGGTGGGGGTCCGTTATGTCGGCCGGCCAAAACTGCACGTTACCGATAATGCGGCTACTCGTCGTCCTTCTCTCAGGCAAGGAAAACCGCTTCACTCGGGTTGTAGAGACCTCGTCTCTGCTGGGGACTTTTCCTGAACACCGTGTGCGTCTGCAGGGCTCGGAGAGAAAGTCAAACAATGCCGGTGCCTTAATTCCCCGTTCGTGAATGAATACCGGATACACAAACAGCAATTCATTCAATACTCAACTTTTGCATATGATCGGTGATCATATGAGACTCTTGGATCCAGTTTGAAGAGTTAAGTCTTTTTGCCAGCAAAAAGACTTCAGCGCGCTTGTCTCTCCTGGTCCGATGGTCAACCGGCTTGGAGAGCTCGGCTTGTGGGAGAGGGGGTGCTTTTATACAGCCAGTGGCATCATGGGAAGTCTGCTGTTACCCCCCTTTTCCCCTTCTGAAGTTGTGCTGAAAGTCTGTTAAATGCAATTTATTTTGAAAACTCCAGAGGAGTTTGTACCGGAGTTTTAATGTTGAAATCCATGGCTTAGGGTCCCAACAATGGTATCGATCTGGGAACTCTGAATGTTAAGTGTTCATCAGAGAGACAGCTTGGGGAAAGAAAATGTCTCTGTGTTAGCTGTTTTTTGCAAATAGCGCTTTGTAGCACAGACCCAGCTTAAAGTCTAAACAGTTTGCTTGCAGGATGTGTGGGGTCTGCAGAGATGTTAGCTGCCGATGGAGAGGTCAGCCCTGAATATCAATTCTGGAGACCTAACTGCTTGTTGTACTTTGGACCTGTCTCATTTTGTGTATGAGCCAGATAAGATATGCAGTGCCACCAGTTAATACGATTGGCTGGCACCAATGGTCTCAAGCAATGTACTCACACTGTCAGATATAACTATGCTCCGCACTGACTTAAATAATCCCTATGCATATGCAAAGCCATGCTCTTGTTCAAAGCTTTGCTCTGTTCACTAAGGTGTTTATTTCAAGCGCCACTTTTAAAAACAAAGCTGTTTTTTTAAAGACCATGCCACTAATTACATATTTTGTTTCAGTTAAAACTAGCTAGCAACTATATTTTTCCTGATCACCCATTCTCTGAAAATAACAACAAAATTAACTAATTGTGTGTCTGATAAACTTCAGCTTTCTCTTTAGAAAGCCCGATCACAACAACTAATTACATCATAGCTGTCTTTGAACAGAGGTGTATTAGGAGTCTGTAACATTAGGGGTTTAGCCCAGCCCAGGAATAGTAAACTTTTCATACAACAGAAGTATACATTTTAAGTAATTTAGTATTTAAACTTTTTTGAAAATGTCATAATCTTTTACCTATACTGGGTTCTTGAATGCATGTGAATGTGTACATTACAATCCTTTGCTTGGTAATTTACATGGCAGGGTGATTAAAATAGTGAGAAAAAGTTGGTAAACTGCTACAGTACACCATTCCAATATTTTGCGATATTTTGTTATTTGATATTTACTATCAACCCAGTTTGCACATTCTGTCTAACAGAGGTTGCTCTTAAACTCACATAAACTATCCTAAGGGCTTAAGTAGAAGGTAACTAGACTTTTCTTGTTGTCGAAGACGTTTCACCTTTCATCCAAAAGGCTTTTTCATACTGAACATGTTTGAAGGTAACAGGCTCATTTGTTCTAGCCAGACCAATCCCACTGATAGGGCCCTTAAATTCACTAACTTGACAATTAGGACGCATAAGTTACTGGCCTTACCCTCATTTTGTCTCAGTGTTTGCGTGGCTGCTTGACAATCCGAACATTTTCCTAACAATGACATGGGAGTTGTTTTGTCACGTCCCAAGTTGTGTATCGATGAAAAACCATTGAGGGAGATGGTTCAGGGCTGCAAAGTTTGTGTTAAAAAGATGACATCTAAACCACCTCCTCGGTTTGGTGTTCGTGTTTTATGTTTAACAAAGATGGCTTTTTTCACTGCTTTCTCTGTCTTGCCTGTCCAAACGCGCACATTCGTGTCCTTATACGAGTGTCCCTTGTCCTTGAGTTGTAAATAAACCACTAATTCTTGATCGATGCCATCCGGACCATCTGTTTTTGTAGCTGCAGTTTATTTTCTCTAATGGTGGGGTCTGAACATCCCTTGCTGCACTGGACTGCATATAACACACCTTCCTTGGAATGAACCAGTGTCTTTCTTAGTGTTGTTGGGTTTAAAATGCACTGGCATATTATGCTTGCAACATATCGTTTTTACTTTCACTTCAGCTACATATTGGGTGAAGATCTTTTACCCCTTCTTCTTTTTTGACTAACTTGGGTGTTCTCTTGAAATCCTAAATGCCTTAACATAAGCCCACTTAGGGTATCAGTAGGTATGAAGTGCTTTGTTGAGGTGCTTTTGTTCGTTGCCTTTAGCTTCTGTCTAGTCTATTTTCCAGTGGTGTAATTCAAAAATAGGTATTGGTCCTTGTGTGTGGGTTTTCCATGCACTTCAGTGGTGAAGCTTCCATCTCTCTGCGATCTTTCGGAGTGCAGGGGGTGCTCCTGAAGACCTTTTTTTCACTCTGTTGTGAAATCAGCCATCTTCTGTGGTGTACTATGTTGGAGCAGCAACTTATCCATAGCTGAGAGGAAGTGCTTAGATAAGCTCATCAGGACCAGCTCTGTCCTATGATGTCCCCTGGACACAGTACAGGTAGTGGGAGACAAAAAAATGCTAGGAAAAATAACATCACTGTTGGACAATTTCTCCCACCTCATTAATGAAGTTGTTGCAGAACTGGAGAGCTGCTGCAGTGAAAGACTGTTAGGTATAAGCATTTTTTATTCGGTCATTAAATAATTTTTTCTCACCATGCTACTCCTGGGTCCCTGTCTAGTTCTCAAGTCACAATTCATGACAGTCAGAATTTAAAGGTAACCAAAAATATGGCTAGAGAGAATTTGGAAGATAGAAAAATAAAATACTGGGGATATTTAACTAGTGAGAAATATTTAGCATCCTCCCACCACTTATAGTTCAGGGTCCATCCGAAAAGCCATACCTCCCTAGCAGGGCTGGTTTTATGCTAAATATCATTCCACTTTTGCCTGATTTAGCTCTGGTTCCTGTGGTGGCATGCAAGGGGGGGAAACAATTTAACCTAATAATGTGGCCTGGTTCCACAAACTTTTTCTGAACATGGAAACTTATTGAAGCAGTAAAACAGTTTCAGGATACAATTTTAGTAAGACCTGCCAACAGAGGTAGGGCATCTTGAATGAGTTATATTATATTCTCTGGCGAACAGGTCATAAATGTGTACTTTCAAACCTTTTTCCACTTTGTAATGTGTGCTATTAGAGGAATGGCATGTGAACCATTTTGAAAGAGAGTTTACAGTATGTTTTAGATTTTGACATTCTGCCTTTCGTGTTTGAACTGGACCCACCTCAATGCTTTGGCACTTAAATTAGAAATCAAAAGCCTTGACACACCTTTTATTATTTTTTAAATAAGGACCTGGATAGCTTCATCTCACTGTATCAGCATGGAGATATCCCATTTAATCTTTGTTAGCATTAACAAAAGTAAAGGTCACTTTAGGTTGTCTTAAATTCTCATGTTACATAATAAACAAAAGATTTCAAATAATCCACGATCGCTTTGTTATTCTTATTATTTAAGTTTGTTTTATATCCACTGATTTTTGCATTTATGTTCATAATGCATACATGTATATATTTTCAAGAGCAAGAAAAAAACCAACCTTGCAACCAATGTTGTGTACAAACCTCTTTTTCCATCGGCTGCCCGCAACATCATTTGCCATTGTGTGGCTAAAAAGTTCACACTACCTGACTGCATCCAGTTTACAATAATAAAAAAAAATAAAAAATCAAACATGTTTGATTGACTGAGACTGAGATGAGGTCAGGTCATTTTCCATCGCACAGTTGCAGACTCTGCTTTTCACCCCAACACACACTAACAGATTGTTGTGACGACCCACGACCAATGCTGCCAACTCTGACTTACAATTCAGGGTAAATTGGGAGCCTAGAAAGAAATAATGCCTGGATCCACATATCATGGTCTAGTTTGGATTGCAACAACATATAGCTTTCCTTTGGGATAATTAAAGTAGATTTGAATTTAACTAAAGTGACAAAAACCGTAAAAGTGTTAGTAGCTGAGTAGGGTAAAATTGCATTGTAAACCCCTGTTAAGTGATCAATATGTTTGTATGTTATCAGCAACAAAGACCAAGAAAATTAAACTAAGACTATGACAACAATCGTGCAAATTGTTGGAACTCAAAAGGCTGAACAAAAGATGCCTTAAATAAATGCACTGCTAGTGGTTGACACAGTTTTCTTAATAACCTTTATGTACCAAGATTACAGGTTAGTTCATAATAAAGTTTCATTGGTCTTGTGTGAAGTAAGTAAACATATAGTTTTATCTACAGGGCTCCTTCCAGACAATCAACCCTTAAATAAAATGGGATTGCAAGCTAATTTTCTGTTTATTTTCAGTAACATCCTAATTGTTCACATTCTCAGGCTCTTTTGAAGCAGTGTACACATAGCCTTTGTTGAAAATTTCTTCTAGTCCTACAAATAATGTGATTCCTATTCAAAGCAGGTAAAATCATAATCCCATTGGCCGTTTTGGGGAGGGTAAAGTAGTACATATTCAGCAGGGGGCCGTTTCATCTCACTGCCGGTTTATCTCTGTCTCTAAAGATGACTGCTGAAACTGAGCTTAGGGAACCCTCTGCTCCAGAATGAGTTCTTTCTGCAGCTCTATTCTCCCACCATCCTCAGGATTATAAGATGACTGCAGGAGGGGTGCCTTTTAGTGTCCAAGTTGATCCTAAAGATGAAGATGATGATCTGTCAGTGAATCCCTCCATCAAATTCTGTGATCTAGAAAATGAGACTAAATCGTGGCTGTCAGAATAAATTAATACAAAATCATAATTAGGGAAATCTCTTCACATTTCCCTTTATCAATTTATAAGTTGGCTTATTAGAATTAGTCTAAATAGGATAGTGTGTTATTCATCCATAATCCAATCATGCTTGCTGTGACTGTTACATTGTGTTAATATAGTTTTAAAAAGTTTATTGTTTTAAAGAGTTATCACATCTGTAATCAATGTGTATCAATCCTCCTGTGACTTCTTACATGGATGTGTCATAGTTTACTGTAGATCAAATCCGCTCTCCCACAATGATCCGCTCCACTGCCCTTCAGGAAGACATTGTGAACTTCAGATTAATAGCAGGACATTATCATGCTGTTCAACCCTCCTCTGATCTGGTCAAAGCTTATTTCAGTAACTGCATTCGGTAAAAAATGTTTTTGCCCTTGTCATGCTTTACGCTAATTCATTTTTTACAGTTGAAAATTCTACAAGCCTTTTTGCTTAACAATTTGGTCTCTCCCATAAGGTACTAGGAGGGATTATAAAGGTTAACAGTGGTTATCCCAGCTCTGGATGGACAAAAAAAGTAGGCTGCAGGGGTGTAGGATGGAGACAATTGAGATGGATTAGACAGATGGACCTTTTTGTACGTGCATTAACATAGAAGAAAGAAACAGAGTCCAAATGGACCACAAGGATATGTTCTTGTTATGATTCAGCATTGGTTGTCTGCATCATCTCTATTTGCCTGCTCTGTGCTGCAGTTTCCTTATCCTCTCGTGGATTCTGAAAGGTTAGTGGCTTTATTTCTGAGTTTTGCTATATTCTCAGTTCTTCGCTCAGCCACTAACCAGTCTGTCTCCAGAGGTTCCTGTGCCTACCACTGGTGATTTCCTGCCGAACCCCTTCCAGAAAGATCAATAAATTTTTTGAATCTTATCAGTTGTGTCCAGCTGAATTTTCGGGTCTTCTGAACTACCCGTTACAGTTCTGTCCTATAACAGCTTCATATCTTGGACATTGAGAGCCTTTAATGTTAATAAATCTGTTGAATCAACAAGGTGGTCTGATTGTTCTTATGCATCATTAAGATTGTTTGTACTGGATGGAAAAGAATTACATAAATTTGATGCATTTTGATTAATTTGTTTATTACATAAGCATAAATGACATGTAATCCAAAGAAATACATGCTATTTATCTTATAACCTGATTATTATGCAATTCAAACAATTTACTTTATGCATTACAAATAAATAGGCTTTATTACACTAATGAATATGCATCATGTAAGATTTATTTGGTAGGTTTGTGTTAAAATTATCTAAAAAATAAAAAAATAAATGGAAATTTGTCATGTAATAAAATTACATAAATCTTAAAAGTTAGGGTTAAATATTTCTGTGACTGCTTGATGTCATCCCTGAAGACTTATGAAACTTAAGAGAGGCTTGTGATCCATCTCCAGCTGGGAATGTTTCTTAATCGTGTGTTGCGGAACCTCTCACAGGCCCAGGTCAGTCCCAGTGAATCCTTTCTACATGCTCATATCTCTGCTTGGTCGGTGTGAGAGACCGGAAAATGTAGGCTGTTGGACGCCATTCTTCTCCCCATTTTTGAAGAAACACTTCTCCTAGTCAGTACAATGATGCGTCTGCTGAGACCTTGCATTCGCTGTTGGGATCATACATGGTGGTGATGACAGTACCTCCTTCAGATCTTAAAAATCTTAAGCCTGCTTGATGCCCCACGTCCAGCAGGGGTTTGTTTCTCTCAGTCAACTGAGGGCACTTGGACTTGGGACCTGGGGCGGGAATGGAGGAGTCTGCTAAACCATCCAAAACAGGAGTGGTGGTGTTGGCCAGGCCCTCCAAAACAGCAGGAAAGATGGGATCTCAAATCCTTTTTTGCCTCCACCAGCTACTGCTGGATCCACTGGCATCTCTCTGCTGTGTCCCTATTAAGTCTGTCTCCATGCAATAAATAAGAAGCTAAATGCAAAGAAATTAACCAATAAGACTTGACCTAACAACAGTAAAGAACACAAAGGTATGAAGTGATAAATAAAAACCCAAAAGACAATAATAAAGAACTTTAAAATGATCAGAAAACAAACACAAATGGAAACCAAAACATGCCAGACCAGTGCAGATACGCAAAGATGAGATATTCCACAAAGTGAGCAAGGGAATGGTGTTGAACTCGCACGATTCTGTGTGCTTGTGTTTACTTTAATGTTGTAGATGAAACTTGAGTTTAAAGTAGATTGTCAGGTCAGCAATTCTGTTGTTGATTGGATAAAGAAACAATCTTGAGGTTTACCAAAATCTGGACAAGGGCAACATTTTCATTGATGTATTTGCTTTTTCTCCCTGGTTCTTTTCTTCTGTTGTGTTGATGGAGCTAGTGGGAGGAATGTGCAATGGATTTCTGGCATGAAATAGCACAGACACTAAACCATTTCAGTGTTTAAGGTTAACCATTTCAGTGTTTAAGGTTAATTATAGCTTCTAGCACCACTGTCAATAACTATGAGGTCATTATTAATCAAGAACTTTCATTTGGTATTAAACTAGTCTCCAAATCTTCTTCCACCTGTAGGATATCTCAAAGGTTAGGTGCATCTTGACCTAAAGTTATGCAGAGAATCTTGTGAATGCATTTTTCACTATAGATTTGACTACTGCAATAAAATTATAGCTGTATGTTCAAACAGCAGTTTGTTATTACAGTAGTGTAGTGAGGGTTCCTACAGGGGTTGCAAGAAGGGATCTTATTTCTCCCTTTCTCATCTCATGCAGAGTAAGGGAGCATAGTGGAGCTTTACATTTGTACTGTGAGAAGAAATCTGGAACAGAATATAATAGATTTATTGTCTTTTTACAAATGTACAATAAGATTAAAAAGCCCTGAGCACTTTGGAGATATCTGAGTATAAAGTAAAAGACACAGTTTTCATGATCCTGAGGTGTTAGACTATGGTTTTCATTTGTGTTCATGTCTTTCAGCAATTTTCTTGTTTATTATGTTTTAATAGGTCTTGCCATATTGTGTTACTTTTGCCATTTGGGTTTTGCCGTAGTGGTTAATTTCCCTGTATCCATTGTTTTTCGATGTTTCACTTAGTTTATTCTTCTGTTTTACCTTCTGATTTACTTTAATGATTATGTACATTTTTAAGTTATTACTCTCCTAGATTTCTTCTCTGTTTCTCTTTGCCTTCTCCTGCTCATTTACTCTTCTTCCTCAGCTCCCTCTCCCCTCATTGGTCTCAGCTGTTATTCATCCTCACCTGCTTGTCACGCCTTTCTCCCCATGTATCTATCTGGTTGTTCTCATTGATTGCTGGATTTTACTGTTTGCCTGCTTGTTCCATGTTCGCTATGCTACTGCATGCCGTATGCTGTGTGTCATCACCTTGTTTTCTGCTCATGTGTCCTGTTCTTCCTGTAAGTTCCTTTTAATTATTAAAACCTTCAATCACTTCTACTACGCTCTGCACTTTGGTTTTTCCTCAACCTCAATGTGACCAAAGTAGAATGATCACACAGCAGAATAATAAATATATTGCACAGATAACCATTATTGCAGTCAATATATTGCACAAAGGAATATCAAAATATTGCATAGTTGCTGGTATAAGGGAGTCCCTTGGGGGAAGTTGTTGGGGGAGGGCATAGCTGTGGGGCTCAATGCTTGTGGGAGTTTAGGGTGGTTACGGTTTTTGATTTGATGCACATGTAGCACCTCCTGAAAGCGTTACAGGTCAAACAGTCCAAAGTTGGGGTGTGAGCTGTCCTTAATGATCTTGTTTGCTCTGCTGGTGAAGATGTCTTGACTACCGTCTGAAGCCTTCCCTTGTCTGCCTCAGTGCAGCTGCTGTACCATACTGTAAAACAGTATGTCAACAGACTCTTAATGGATCAGCAGTGGCAGGTCACGAGCAGATTAGAGTCTAGGTTGTCCTACCTGAGGATCCTAAGGAAGCGTAGATGCTGCTCAGCCTTCCTGATGACTGCTGGTATGTGGTCTGTCTATGAGAGTTCGGCACAGATGAGGACACTAGGAAACCTGAAAGTGTGGGCCCTATTCCACACACTCATGGATGATGTAGAGGGGGGCTGGGTCAGTTCTCTGCCCCCTGAAGTTCATGATTTACCCACAGCTTTCCTTAAGAAAGCTTTGGCCATAATAACATCTGATTTAACACAATTAATAAATACGTCCCTTTTGTCAGGTGTTTTCCCCCAGGCCCTGAAAACAGCAATTATCAAGCCTCTATTGAAAAAGAGCAACTTGGACAAGCTGCTACTACAGAACTACAGGCCTATATCAAACCTCCCCTTCATCAGCAAGATTATTGAAAAAGCTGTGTTTCAACTGATAAACAACTTCCTAACAATGACTAACCGCTTCGATGTCCTCCAGTCAGGCTTCCGTGCTCACCACAGTGCAGAGACTGCTCTTGTCAAGGTGTTCAATGACATCCGTATAAATGCAGACTGTGGAAGAACCACAGTGCTGGTATTATTGGACCTTAGTGCAGCATTCGACACTGTTGATCACTCCATTTTATTAGAGTGCCTGGAAAACTGGGTCGGCCTTTCTGGTACAGCACTCAATTGGTTTAAATCCTACTTGAAGGACAGGGACTTTTTTGTGTCAGTAGGTAACTTTACATCAGAGACCACAAAACTCACATGTGGCGTTCCCCAAGGATCCATCTTAGGGCCCCTCCTATTCAATATCTACATGCTCCCCCTAACTCAGATTTTAATAAACAACAACGTAAGTTATCATAACTATGCAGACGACACACAGCTATACGTTGTCACCAGGTGACTATGAACCCATTCAAGCGCTGGGTAAATGCTTAGAAGAAATCAATGCATGGATGTGCCAAAATTTTCTTCAGCTGAATCAAAACAAAACTGAAGTAACAATCCTTGGACCAAAGGAAGAACGTTTAAAAGTTAGCACACAACTTCAGCTAATACAGCTAGAAACCACCAGTCAGGCTCGAAACCTGGGTGTAGTGATGGACTCAGACCCAAACCTTCAAAGGCACATAAAGACAGTAACAAGGTCAGCCTTCTATCACCTAAAGAACATCTCCAGGATTAAAGGACTAATGTCTCAGGAGGACCTTGAAAAACTAATTCATGCGTTCATCTTTAGTAGAATTGATTCCTGCAACAGTGTCTTTACAGGTCTGCCTAAAAAGTCGATCAGACAGCTGCAGTTGATCCAGAATGCTGCTGCCCGCGTCCTCACTAGAACTAAGAAAGTGGAGCACATCACCCCGGTCCTAAAGTCCCTACATTGGCTCCCTGTAGCTCAGAGAATAGACTTTAAAATACTTTTGTTAGTCTATAAATCACTAAATGGCTTATCACCAAAATACATTGCAGACTTGTCAGTGTATCAACCACCCAGACTTCTCAGGTCTTCTGGCTCAAATCTACTCTGCATACCCAGAACCAAACAAGGACAAGCAGCTTTTAGCTCTTATGCTCTACTGATCTGGAATAAACTCCCAGAAAACTATAAAAGCGCCAAAGCCCTAAGTTGCTTTAAATCAAGATTAAAAACGTATTTGTTTAGAGTGGCATTTGAATGTGTTATCTAAACATTATTATTTATGTTTTCAGTCCAATTTCCCTTTCATTTTCTTATCCATCATTGTATTCTCTTTTTTTTAATTACTTCTGTTGTTTGATTTTCTGTATCATTGTAATGTTTTTCGTTATGTACAGCACCTTGAGTGCCTTGTTGCTGAAAAGCGCTATATAAATAAACTTGACTTGACTTGACATGATTAGCTCCTTGGTTTTCAAGATGCTCAAAGCCAGGTTGCTGTCTGAACGGCAGCCAGTTAGCTTCAGGACCTCCTCTCTGTAGGCTGCCTCATCTCTGTTTGAGATGAGTCCAACCACTGTGGTATAGTCAGCGACTTTGATGATAATGTTCTTACTGTGGGTGTAGATACATTATAGGAGGAGGCTAAGCACACAGCCTTGTGGTGCGCTGGTACTTGGTGTGCTGGTAGAGAGTTGGGTGCCAAATCTCACTGTCTGGGGATGGTTGGTTAAAAAGTCCCTTATTCAAGCCTGTGTGATAGGGGAGAGGTCCAGGGTGGCGCTGAGAATGATTGTGTTAAACGCTGAACTGCAATCCACAAAAAACATCTGGATGTATCTCTACTTCAAGTGCCTCAGCACAGAGTGAAGAACTATGACATTTTCTGTGAATTTGTTGTAACTGTAAGAAAAGTGGTCGGAGAAAGTCTTTGTGTTGAAGTGTTTGTCTTGAAGCACTTCATGATTGCAGGTGAGAGAGAAACAGGCTGATGGGTGACTTCTTCAGTACCGGGGGGTGATTGTAGCACACTTTAGACAGGGGGGAATGACTACTCACGCCAGGCCGAGGTTGAAGAACTTGGTGAAGATAAGGGGAAGGTAATGAGCACACTATCTGTACCACCTTACCAGGTACTTCATCTGGTCTTGGTAGCCTTTCTGGGATTAACTCACAGGGGCACCCGGCTTATGTCGTGCTCCTCTACAGTGAGTGGGGTGGTGCTGGAACCTGGTGTGGACGGGGTTGGAGCAAATGAGTATTGCGATGGTGCCTCGAAGTGAGCGAAGAAACAGTTGAGCTCCTCTGCTAGTGACACACTCAAGTTGCCTGTTGTCACATCAGATCCTCTGTAGTTAGTGAGGTTCTTGATATAGTGCCTTGCAAAAGGATTCAGCCCACTTGACATTTTTTGATGTCTTTTTGCCTCACAACCTGGAATTGTTTGATAGGTTGCACCATTTCATTTACAGAACATTCCTGCAACTTTGAAGATGTGTTTTTTTTGTTTTGTTTTTTATTTGTGAAGCGAACAACAAGGAGGACAAAATAACAGAAAACTTCAGCGTGCATAACTGTTCACCACCCCTAAAGTCAGTACTTTGTAGAGCCACCTTTGCAGCAATTCAGCTGCAAGTCGCTTTGGATAAGTCTCTATGAGCCAGCCACATCTTACCATTTAAATTTTTGCCTATTCCTTAAGGCAAAACTGCTCCAGCTCCTTCATGATGGATGGTTTTTGCTTGTGAACAGCGAGCTGAAAGTCTAACCACAGATTCTCAATTAGATTTAGGTCTGGACTTTTACTAGACCATTCCAACACTCTGGCATGTACTTATTGTGGTTTAATGGATGGATAGTTCAGTATCTGCTGTGGAACGCTGCAACTGCTTTAGGGTTACCTTGGGTCTCTGTGCTGCCTCTCTGATTAATACTCTTCTTGCCCAGACTGTGAGTTTTGGTGGGCGACCCTCTCTTTGGCAGATTTGCTGTGGTACCATGTACTTTCAATTTGAAGATGATAGATTTGATGGCACTTTGAGGGAACATCAAGGATTTTGATATTTTTCTTTAACCCCACCCTGACTTGTACCTCTTAACAACTTTATCCCTGACTTTATCCCTGAGAGCTCCATGGTCTTCATGGTGTGATGCCTCTTGCTTAGTGTTGTTGCAGGCTTTGGAGCCTTTCAGGTGTGTTTATACTGACATATGATGTGACACTTCACAAGTGGACTTCATTTCACCAATTATGTGACTTTTGAATGTAATTTGTTGCACCAGAACTGGTCAGGGGCTTAATAGCAAAGGGGGTGGATATGAACATGCAAATTTTCATTCATTTCTGTTTTTTATGTACAATTTTTTTGTTTCACTTCACCAACTTAGAAAATTTTGTGCAGATACATCATTTTAAATAAGATAAATAAAAATATATCAGCATTCTTGATATTACGGGAGAACTGTTCTTTGATTGGCCTTGTTAAAGTCTCCAGTAATATGGACAGCTTCAGGGTGGGTCCCTGTTGTGTGTTTATGGTGAACATTGGCTGGTGGTGGGATACAAACAGCTATGACAATCACTACTGTTAGCTCCCTTGGTAGGAAAAAAGGCAGACATTTAACAGACATATACTCAATGTCTGGGGAGCGTTTCATTGGTACAGTCATGTAAATATAAAGACCCCATCCCCTGGTCTTATTGTAGTTTTCAGTTTGTTCCCAGTGGAGCAGCTGCACACTAGCATCAGGAATCATCAGGTGAAGCCAGGTTTCGATGGTTAATGAGTACACAGCAGTCAGGAACATAGTGATTTTCATTAGGCTGTAATTCCAGGTCATCTGTCTTGTGTAGCAAGGATCTGGTTGGAGGCTGATGTTCTTTTAGGCATAATAAAGGTACATTTTTCTTTATGACTATAAACTCTATGTTTGCGTCTATTCTGGAAACAAACACAAAGCAATTTTTGAATCAGCTTAAACTGTTGGTGTTAGTTTTGGTGCAGGAAATAGTTGTGAATTATTCAGATCAGAGCCATGCTCACCCACCCCTTCCTCATTAACATGGTAGCAGCTCTGCCCAGAAATCTGTGTGGGGAGATTAGTGAGAATTCTGACTCAATGAAACTGTCTTTCTCTGATGTGAATATTATCAATATTTGCTCAGCTGTAATCGCATTATTCATGTACCAAACAAATAAAAGTTAACTACAGTGAGTTTTTCTCATAGTTTTCTTTTTGCCTCATAGTCACCTCATAAAAAGAACATTTTATTCTCATCAAAGTTTGATTCTGGTCTAACGCCACTATTCTGTGCAAAGGGATCTAAAAATAAATATCACAGGATTTATTGGAACGGCCTGTAAAACATTAGTGCCTCCTAATGACGACTATATTTACCATACTTGACTTTATGTTGGACATTATTGTTCTTGCTGGTCTGTTTCAGTTTATCCTGTTTCTCACTGTATGAGTCAATTTTTAATTATTTGAACAGTATTGTTTTAATCCAAAGCCATTGTATGTATAACAGTACCACCACTTTGTTGTTTCATGAGGGAAGATGTGCAAACTGTTGTCAGTTCTGTGAATTTGTGGAAAAACAAGTCTCCATATGTGTTTAAAAAAAAAGAAAAGAGTATGTTGACTATGCAAAAAGAACCAATGAACAAACTTATAAACCGAACATCATTATCCCATTAAAATATGCTACTACAACAGAATAGAAATACTAATGATTTCATTTAAGGTGAAGCCTGAGGAGGAGATGAATCCGCATAAACAGAGCATTTTTTCTGTCTGCTGGACTTAAAAGGACTAAAATCCTTAGATTAGATCTGCTGCACAGATCATTTTTCGTCCTTCACGAGCATATTCCACTATATTAACATCATCTTCGCCAAGAGATTTATTATTCTGTAGAATGTAACATGATTAAATTTCTTAACACACAACATAACAGGTTAGCTCATGATTTTTAATTTATGAAAAACACATTTTAGTGACTGGACTTACTTCCGATCCAGCTTTTGTGTCAGCTGGCAATCAAACCAATTGGTTTATACAGCAAGTCTTCAAATAATCACTGAAACTTTGAAGAAAAATGTTTTCACAACTACAGATTTTAATGTTCAAGTTGACATTTCTGAAGACAGCCAACAGATTTGTATGTGGAATCAACAGCCATTTGTCACTCTATACGTAAACCTACTCAAGGACTATGTGGATTATAATGGAACCATATGGTATAGTGTCTATCAGACCATTTCCTTAGCAAATTGAGAAAATATATTGCTTACCAAATGGTGTCCTTCATCACACTCCCTAACTACTGTATATGTTGTCTCAACCTCACCCCATCTCAAATTTCAAAGGTCTCTTGACATTGTTGCACATTTAAAAGAGAAAGCATCCAACTGAATTAATCCTTGATATAATCTCAGTTATGAAGCCTCAGACAGCACGAAACAACAGCCTCAAACTTGTAAAAGGAGATATTGCAGCTGTCATTTACCAAGTGTAGAATGATAGATATTTTGCTTGCATAATTTTCTTAAAAGTTTTTGTACAGCATCAGAGCACACCACAGTAGTGGAACTGCTTTGATTGCAATTGACAAATAATACTCCATTTGCCTCTGACAGTGACCTTTTCACAATTCTTTTTAGGATGTCATTTGGTTTGAGTTATATTTCTGGGACAAAATTCGGTTTGTAAATGTAATACTCCCTAATTTTTTTGCAGTGATTTATGGTGCTTGTTAAGGTTTGGCACTTGGATATTTCCTGTTAAACTTATGCATGTTTCCTCTTGCCTACATTGTAAAGATATGTAATGTTCACTTTGATTGCAGTTTGCTCTTTTTGTCAGCACAATCGGATGAACCAAATGAACCCCGCTATGAAAATTACTGGCTTGTTTTGAGGCTATAGTTAATTGGTTGTCCAAAAGTTTTCTCCTCTTGAATTTGAAAAAGAAAACTAAAGTCTTCTTTTCTGGGTCCTTTAAAAAAAAAATCGGAAACATTATACAGTCATTCTTAATTAAATGATACCTAGGTACCTTGATACATAATATTACTGGGAAAAATCTTAGAGTTGATCAAGAATGTTTTACCAGAGTCGTGACGGGTACTGCCAATGAACAGAATATACACCTGTTCTGGTTTCACTTCATTGAATCTATTACAAAATACTGCTTGTAACACATAAAGCCCCCACTGGCCTAGCTCCACCCTACTTCTCCTGCTTTCCCTTACAATCCCACAGAAACACAGTGCCTACAGGATCCATGGCTTTCAGTTGTTGCTTGTATTTCCAGGACAAGGAGGTGAAGCAGAGTGTTCAGTTTTCAGGCACCTCTCCTATGAAATGCAGATGGTTTATTGTGGTCTATTTTTTTTAATTATCTTTTTTTATGTATTCTTTTGCAATCCTTGCATTGTTGAAAACTTATGTTACATTTGTATTTGATGTTGAGTTGAGTGAAGTACTTTTTTGTGACACAAAGGAGCCAAATATGATACTAATGCATGATGAAAATGGTGTTCAGTGAGATTTGCTTGCAGGAAAACGAGTTTTAAGAAATTTAGAATTTAGCTGATACATTTAGGGAATGGTAGTTTAAACTCACCTTCGTTCTTTCACTCTGTCACCGTGACCTTCGAAAGCACAGCAATTATTTGCTATTCAGATGTTGTTTTGAATAATTTTTATGACCCAGGATATAGAAGCAGAAAAATGCTCCACTGGCCTCTCTAACACATATTTGCTTCATTCCTCACTTAGAAGTCATCATAAATATTTATGAAAGTATTTGAATAATATAAAGTAAAATGGTAAAATGTTATTTTGAGAGGAAGAGCAAGAATGTTAAAAATATGAATAGATGCCAGGGTGAAGGAATCTTCCAAACCTATGCCCACTGGAGTTAAATTCCTGGGACACAGCAGGAACCAATAAATGCGTGGTCCTCATATTTGTGCTCTTAAAAACTAAGATAGAGAATGTCAGACACAGTCACTACCACAATATGATTTACAATTAATGTGGCAAATTTTGGTTTATCAGTTTGTGATAATTAAACTAATATAATACAGCGTGTCTGCTTTGTCCTAATGAATGGTTTTACACTCTCTTCTCTGAATGTTTTCAGTTGAACAAAAGGCAACGCTGAATATCAAACTAATGGAAAAAAGGGAGAGATTGTTGGTAAATGAGGCATGGAAGTGAAAATATCATGTAAAAAGGGAAGACAAAATTATAATAGATGCTCGTAGAAAAATTCAGGTTGCTTTTAAAGTGAAAAGACTCCATGGATGTTAGAAAAACTGAGAAAAAAACAATAATTAAGGTAGCGTGAAGATGTCAAATCTCAAGAGGTGAAATAAGAGCCATGCGTGGGATGTTTGCCCCTGTTGTTGCTTGTGTAGAGCTCATCTATTTGTATGTCTGAAGATTAGAGTGATGGTGTGCTGACTTTGAGCTCATCACTTAAGATAAATCCTCCAAATACCAATAGAAATATGCAAAGAGTTGGTCAGCGTTTGTAAGAAGGGTTTGATTGATTTAATACCCATAACCATGTTCCAATGATTATTGAGAAGGGGATAAATATTTTTTATATGCAATTTCTTTTATTGAAGAACTTTTTTGTAAGACTTTTTGTCAATTTATGTTGTTTCATTATCTTTTCAGAGATACATGGCTGACCTATCATAAACAACGTTGTTGGATGAAATGTACTATAGTTTTCCACAGGGCACTGATGTTTAGCAAGGCATTTCAGACCTTGTTTGAAAATGTGAAGTAAGCATGGTTTGTCTCAGTAACCATATGATCTGGATAAAGTGTGATTGTTGTTTTTGCAAGAAAGTTCAAGATGAAAGTTGTGGTTTGGCCAGTTAGATGAAGCCTTAAACTGATATGTTATGGCATGCAAAGCACAATAAAGAGAGTTTGGGCTAGGCTAACTGATAATGTGAATCAGTCAATCATCTTTTCCTTCCATCCATCCATCCATCCGCTTTTGTCACAGCTCAGTCTTTCTTTTCACACGAAATACCAAGTTGGTTTGCGGTCTGTTGCTACTAATGTGAAGTACGCCAGAGTAACTATCTCATGGAAAAGAAAGGTACCTTAGCCTCAAAACACAGCTTCTCTTCAGACGGACTGTGGCTTCTGCCAACTGTAAATTCTATTAACTTAAAGATGACTTTCTAAGGATTTTTTTTTTCTTTTATGCAGGTTATTGAGAAATGTCCCTGCAGAGGTTTTTATGAACTGAGGCTACTAAAATTTCTGACTCAATATAGATATTAACAAAAAATAGTCAATACCATTTTCTGGCACTGCAGCAATCTTTTTTGAAGCCACATAATTCCTTTTAATAAATAGAAAAAAAATGCCCCATTAGAGTATCACAATGTTCATGTTCATGTCTTAATTACAGCAAAAACAAAATAGAAGGGAATTTAGCACCCATTTAAAAACATGATACAAATACATATATTTGTATCATATAAGTGTTACTTCCCTGAAAATGCTAAACAGTAGACAAGATAACATACAGTGTTAATAAAGTTGTGCATTATATATATTTAATTAGTACTGTTTATTTTTAGTGTGCGTATATGCATGTTTTAGTCTGCCTGTCATTTGCTGCTGATATAGTGAACTTTTCCAACTGAGGGAGAAAGAAAGAAGTATAGAGTTTTTGCAGTGAAAACTAGGCTGTGGTCCTCACAAATGTATTCACCAGCAGCCATGTTCAGTTTATGTGTTTCTGGTCATTTGGGGATCAACTACAATCAGCAGGGTAGGTTGCTATGGGTTTGGAATACTTTCCTTAATTGTTACTTTCAGTCTGGGTCCACAATTTCTTAATGTTAACTTTTTTATTGCTGGCAACATTTGTTGCCGATTTCTTTACTGCTCTGGTAATTTGGTCGTTTCATCATTCAGTAGCTGATAGAGCTGTCTGCTTGCGCTGATTTTTTGCATTTATTTGTGCGAAAGAACTGACTGTTGCAGGGTGTGGACTCCGCACCAGCTCTTCAGTGGAGAAACACATCTCTCTGGGAGAACTCAGACCAATGTAAAACCTAATGGGACTATGAATAAGTTACTGATATTTAAACAGATAATAGCTTATGTTGTCTGGCATGTTTCACTGCTGCAGATAAACGAGCATTAGTGACCTTTTTAAATTGTTGAGTATGGCTAGCACAACTAGCATCAGGGCTTGGTATCAGAAGGTTGGGTTTTTATTTTCATCTACAAACAATTTTCAGTGATGTTTCTAGGACAAGATAAATCTAAGGCACATCATCACTATCGAACAATGGGGATAGTGTTTATGTGAATGAACGTACATTGCTTTTTAAGAGAAATGGATACTGTATGTGATGCTGCTTTGTGTTTTGTTACAGGTACCTAAGCAAGCTATGTTTCGGCTTTCCGTTTTTCTGCCAAAATAGGTGAAATGGCCCCAAACAATACATTTGTGTCGGCTAAAGAGAATCACAGGCCCTTCTCCGGATGTACTTACTTTGTTATTGTCATTTCAAACTTCCAGCAACAGCAGCTCACTGATTTAATTCTCCACCACAATTGTTTAAGTGAACTGCTGCAAAGGAGGGGAAAGGGCTGAATGTCGGGGGGGATGAAGATAGCTCAGTTGGTATCAATTTTGAAAAAAACTAACATCTTTAAATTATTCATCTTTTCAGTATTGGATATATGAAAATACCAATTACTTTAACAACCCTAACTGAGACCTTCAAACATCATAAAAAGACAGAATGACTGACAGTCTTGTTGTGATGTTAATTAAAGGTGGGGATAAATGGTGTAGGAAATCATTAATTAGGTTATTGGTTTTTGTCTTTACAAGCAGAAAGGCGACTGCAGTGTCTGCCTGTCTCTTTTTGTAGACCACCAGCATGAAAGTTTCAATGCTGGATTACATAAATTATTTCTACCCTTTCTTTTATTCTCTTTGCCTTCTTGAAAGCAATGATGATGGCAAAAAATATTTTGGTTTATTAAAACAGCTTTAAATCTATGGGAAATATTTTGCTTCACAGTCTTTCTCATGATTTGCTATTATACACTTAGGTGAGAAATGCATTATGCCGCACCATGCAATTAAGTTATTGAGATATTTTACAGCTTCTTTTTCAGCAAAAGGGCGAAACATTAAATAAATGAACAATTAATTACAAATGATGATGTTAGATTTCTAAGCAGACAATATGTGAGAATCCTTTATAGTTCCTCTGTTACACTATAGTTTATAAAATGCATTGAAGTTTTGTGATCATTCCAATGACCTGAAGAACACCTGTCAGTTTCAGAAACCATCAAACTGTTCAAAACATTTTTTTTTTCTATTTTTAGTGACATGGAAAGTAGGCCTTATTAATATTATATTAATGCACTTACAACCATGAACAACAGCTATTAAAAAAAGCAACATATTGATGCAAAAATCAAACAAAGAAAATCAAATCTAATAATGGTATGAATGTAAACAGGTGTATAAAGTGCAATGAATTTCTAATGCTGTTTTTTGTTGTTTTTCTTTCATTAAAATTATAAAGATTTCAAGAGTAACTGCACTAAACAGTTCTCAAATGATGATTTTATTTATTTATGGAACAAAGCCATTCAAACCTACCTGGCCCAATGTAAAATGGTCAGCTGTTAAATCATCCATTACCTGCATTGAACCATACCCTGGCCGGATTACTGCATAACCTGTACAATGAAGAAATCTATTAAATAAAACCAGTCAGACAGCACTGGCTGAAGGATATAAGAATACAACACGTCATTCCTCTGACCTTAAGAAGTTCAGTAACAGATGAGAAACAAAGTCATTTTACCCCTTTCTACTGAAAGTCCAGGGATTTAAATCCAGGGGATTTTTAATACCGGGTAAAAGGAAGGTAATTTGTGTGCTTCCTGTTTCCACTGCTTTGAAAGGCCCTGTTGACGTACTGTGTTGGGAAGTTGTGAAGATAACTGCACTACACCCCCTGTATTTTTTTCTAACTTTATTAAGAATAACAAAATAGAACATGACACACATCAAATTGACAAAAATAACACAGAAAGGAATATGAAGAAAAAACATTTCTTGAAATTTATTTCGCTCTCTATTATTCACTTCTGTTCGAGACTATGGTGAAAGCAGTAAGAGAAGCCCACATCCCGACATTACTGGCATGACTGGCCTCACCCCTTTTTTCCTTTCGAAAGACTTGGATTATAATTGTTTGTCTCAGCTGACATGTAATAGATCATAATCAGCTTTAGCCAGAGTTGTTGCTTTACAACTGTGTGATTCATTCACAATAACTACTGAAAACTGATTACCACACTTATTTTTCTTTTATTATTGTCACCTTTAGGTAAACTTGTTTCAGACATCTGCAGGGCAAACAGAGACATGTTTTTTGTGAAAGTTTGACTGTCTGTTGTTTTGTTATTTTAATAATCAGTGAGTACAAGGAATTATTACCTTGAATGTCTAATCATAAGCAAATGTTCATATACTGTAAAAGGAGAGTGTAGTAGACAACCCTTTATTTGATCTTTAAATATATATATATATATATATATATATTTTATATTAATATATATAATATATATATAATTTTATATATATATTATATATATAATATATATATATTATAGATGCCAGGGAGTAGAAATTGAAAGTGACATGCCAAGATCAGTCTGCGGTTAAGGGGAAAATACACTCCAACCGCATGCTAAGCCTGTGGCCAGAGCAGAGCTTCAGTGCTTTGTGAAAATCCTAGCATATTTTGAAATGTGGGCACATTCTTAATAAGCTGATTTGCAGTTTTATGGTCTTCTTTCTCACGTAAAAACATCTTAAAATCACTTTTTGGGACAAATTGATGGCATAAAAACAATACATTTCTACACTCACCTTCTCTATTCACCACTGCTGGTGGGGCAGTGCACTATGGGATTTCTTGCTGCGCAGAACCCCGCCCCTTTTACAATGCAGAGGTAATCTGAAAGGCCTACCCAAGACCAGGCTCTTTTATCTGTGAATGTATGGACCTGGGAAAGTGAATTTCCTTGGGTAAAATTGTGTTGAAATGCGCGGAGGGCTTTTAAAATCTCAGGTATCCAAAAAGGGGCAATTGGCATCTATCAGCCTGGAAAGGGTTACAAAGCCAGTGTGAAATGTGTTTTTTGGCTACATGAACATCTTCAATTCAATTCAAATTTAAAAATACTTTATTAATCCCAAAGGGAAATTAAACGTTGTTGTAGCTCATTATGTAGGTTTCTTCAAAGAGCCGTTGTAGATGCTGATGGCTGTGGGAAGAATAATCTCCTGTAGCGCTCTGTCTTACAGCACATCTTAAGAAGCTTCTGACTGAAGACAATCTGTTGTTGTAGGACAGTCTCATGAAGAGGATGCTCAGGGTTCTCCATAATGTTGTTCATTTTATAAAGAATTTTTAAGTCCATGGCTCTGATGCTGCTACTCCAGCAGATGATGGCAGAATAGATCACACTTTCCACAACAGACTTATAGAAGATATGCAGCATCTTGCTGCAAACACCAAAGGACCGAAACTTCTTTAAGAAGTACAGTCTGCTCTGTGCCTTCTTGTAGATCGCTTCACAGTTGTATCTCCACTCCAGTCTGTTGTCCAGGTGAACACCGAGGTATTTATACTCCTCCACCACCTCCACCTCTTCCCCCATGATGGAAATAGTTTTTGACTTATTCCTGTTTCTCTTAAAATCTACAATCATCTCCTTTGTTTTAGTCCCGTTCAAGATGAGATGATTGTTTTCACACCATGTCACAAAGCGGTCCACCATCTTCCTGTACTCAGCTTCTTGTCCATCTTTGATCCACCCCACGACTGCAGAATCATCTGAGTATTTCTGCAGATGACAGGAGTCTGTCTTGTACTGGAAGTCTGAGGTGTACAGAGTGAAAAGGAATGGTGAGAGTACAGTCCCCTGTGGTGTTCCTGTGCTGCTGACTACCTGGTTACACACACAACCCTTCAGTCTCACAAACTGTGGTCTGTTTGTCAGGTAGTCTTTGATCCAGGAGATCTGCACAGGCCTTCAAGACTCTAGGGCTGACACCATCTGGACCTACAGTCTTATTCCGCTTCAGTCTCTCCAGTTGTATCTTCACCTGACTTCTTGTGACACACAGGTGGAAGGGGGAGGCAAAGGGAGCATCAGCATCTTCTGATATGGTTGAAGGTAAACATGTAGAAGCAGAAGGGTCTATGCCTGAGGTGGTAAATAAAACATTTGAGGTGTTACTGGACAGCTGTGGGTCCTGTGGGTGGAATGTCTGTTTGGCTGTGAGCAGGAGAGGAGGATGCTGAGCTTGTTTCTGAACTGAACCTATTGAAGAATCTGTTCAGTTTATTCGCTCTGTCCAGACCTCCATCGGTCTGATCATTCTTCTGCTTAAAGCCTGTGATCTTCTTCACCCCTGACCACACATCTCTGATATTGTTTTGCTGAAGCTTGCTCTCCAGATTCCTCTTGTACACCTCCTTGCTGTCTCTTATCTTGACTTTAAGTTGCTTCTGTATACTCCTCAATAATTCTCTGTCTCGCTCGCTGAAGGCTCTTTTTTCTTGTTAAGCAGGTCCTTCAGGTCACCGGAGATCCAGGGTTTGTTATTGGGGAAGTTATTGGGAATGTTTATATAGTTGGTTACACAATCAGTCATGTAGCCTCAAAACAACCTTGCAGGGCTTCTTCAGCTTCCTGTGACCATTTTCTCGCAGTCCTCTTTATTAGAAGTTGGACAACATAAATGGCCAGTATGAGCTTTTCTGGAACTTTCAAAATAAATCGCATTAACCTACTTCCAGCACAGCCAGGAATAGGGGTAACAGCGGACTTCCCGTTACGTCACTGTCCAAATAAAATCACCGCTTTTGCAACAAGCTGACCTCTTCCACACGGGTTCCCAGAGGAACTGGATGGAGGGACACAGCACGCTAATGTCTCTTTGCTGGCAAACAGACATAACTCTTCAAACTGGATCCAAGAGTGTCATACGATCATGCGATCATATGCACTAAGTTAAGTAGGAATGAATTGCTGTTTGTGTATCCTGTAGTAATTCATAAACGGGGGTAATAAAGGTACAAGCGTTGCTTGACTTTTCTCTCTGAGGTCTACAGAAGCAAACTGTGTTCCAGAGAGTTCCCGGCAGAGACCCTGTCTCTACGATGCCGAGTGGAGCAGTTTTCCCGGTCTGACGGAAGGACAACAAGACCGCATCACCGTGGTTACAGCAGTAACGTGCAGTTTGGCCTGGCGGCAGAGCGAGCAGTTAACCCTTTGTTCACTGTGTAAGCTTTCTTCAAACTTCGCCCTGGACAACTTTTCCTCAGCACGGTTCACGTAAGAGGTTAGGTTTAGGCAGAGAGAAGTAATTTTAGAATGAAATAATCTAAACATTTTTCGTTTTATGACGTTTGGTTTTGTTTGTGTTGAAACTCTGCCATCTTAGTGCTATCAAATTAGCTGTCAGCACATGTGCTCAGTTTGTGTGTTCTGTGTTTGTTGTTTTTTTTTAAGTTAAGACAAACTTTATTTAAAGGGTGATTTTAAACACAGAAGATCGGCCATAACCCGCCGTCCACGCTTATACATTTTAACCTTTTTATTAATGGTATTTTACAGGTATGTGTTTGCTTCTGATGATAAGCTTCTTTTTAGCTCCAACCGCTAACAGCTAAGAACACGTGCTTGCCTGCTAAAGATCATTTACCCAAAAAGGTTGTTAGTTTTCAATCTAGAAAATAATATTTCCCTAAATATTATTTTACTAAACTTGAAAATTGAGTAAACACCATTAAGCCCAATTTCTCCAGAAAGATTTGGTTCTTATTCAAAATATTTCCTTATATACATTTGTTTACAATTTCCTTAATAATATTTTCCTAAACATTATTTTACTAAAGTTGATAACTAAGTAACACAATTAAGCCCATTTCTCAAATATTTGGTTCTTATTCAAAATAATATTTCTTTAAATATTATTTTAATAAATAAAGGCAGCTAATTAAACACAGTTGAGAATTGGTCATCCAGAAGGTTGGTTTTATTCAGCAAATCTTTCTTTGAACATCTCCCTTCTCTCTCTTCTCTGCTCTTGCTCTGCATCCACGGCGTCTCCTTTTCAACTCATCAGGGATTTGGGGTTGTAGTTGAAGTATTATTTGAGCTTTTGAGATATTAATCAGCTGTTCCTGGTTGTAAGAAACAACACGTTGCCATGGCAGTGCATCATAACAAATGTCCAAAAGTAGAAAAGTATTAGGAAAAATCCTTCGAGCTGCACAGCATCCGACACCGGGGAGGACAGTCGTCCAAAACAAAATCAACTGTATCCACCACAAGAGGAAGAGTTCCCAAAAAAGAATCAATCAGAATCAAAAGTAACAAAGCTACTCCAACCTGCTGCCACCTTGAGCGGCACAATTCTAGACATTTAGGAACCAGGCTACTTTTCTGGGCTAGTTTCTCTTCGTTCCAACAGCAGAAATGAGTACCAAATTATTTAAAAGCATGTAGAAATCTATCCTGAAAATGGCCCTGATAGAGAGGAAGGACTTTTTGGATGCTGGGGATATTTAACCAATGAGAAATGCTTAGTATCTCCCTACCACAAAGCTCTACCTTTTGTTTATAGTCCATCCGAAAAGTCCTACTTCTCTAGCAGGCCATTTTGCACACACATAATTTAAACCCATTTACCCATGCTGATTATCATAGTGCTCTGCCAATTTTGCATTCAAATACATTGATAAAGTGAAGCTATCGTGGTGGAAATAATTGAAAGAAGTGCAGCCTTCCACTTTTAGCATCTATCTTGATGGAGCGGCAGGGAGTGAGAGTAAGGCTTTCATTGAAGCTTTTTAAAAAGGTTTTAACTGGTAGAGTTGGAATACTTTTGCGTCAGTCTGTGACTTAACCTCTGTGGAACAATCACAAATTAATGCTATTGTGGTCCTATTGTGGAATCTACTGTTGTGGTGGGTGAAAATGGTGTTCCTTGACTGCAACTATAGTCTAGCTGGAAGAGGAGCTCAGTGTCAGGGGACATAATCTACATAAATGCCCCAGGTTTCAGCCCCCACATTGGAAAAACACACAAGAAACAATAGACAAAATTGCACCTTAAGGCTTTGGGACTTCAGTGAACCACGATGGAAAAACAATGATACAGTGGTGAACCTTTACATAAGGGAATGGCCTACCAAAATTATACCAAGAGTGCATTAACGATTCATGTAGGAGGTTACAAAATAATCTAAGACAACATCTAAAACACTGCAAGCCTCACTTTCCTCAGTTAAGGCCAGTGTTAATAATTCAACAGTAAGAAAGACAAAAAATATACATCTAGGGGAGAGTTCCATGAGGAAAACCAATGCTGACTAAAAAGAACACAAAGGCTGTCCCACATTCTTAGAAAACATCTTGATCATCTCCTGGACTTTGAAAATATTCTATGGAATCGCAAGAAAATAGAACTTTTTGCAAGGTGGGGTTCTCCACTCTACTTTAAAACCTGTCAAACATGGGGATACTACTTCTATGGTTTTGACCTGCTTTGCTTCTTGAACATCTGGATCATTTGCCATAACTAAAAGAACAGTGAATTCTGCTAGAAACACCAGAAATAGATTGTCTAGCTAATAATTTGTGACCTTAGGCTCAAGTGCACTTGTGTTACATGTTATCTCAATGAGCCAAAGCACACCAGCAAGTCTACTTCTGAATGGCTTAAAAAATAAGGCTTTGGAGTTGCCTTGTCAAAGCCTGGACCTAAATCTGACTGATTTTGTGGGATGACCATGCCATGTGGCCATGCCATCAATGCTTGAAAATCCTCCAGGGAGCCTAAATTAAAACATATCTGCAAAGAGTTGGCCAAAATTCCTCCATAATAACAATAATTGCCAACGTGTGATTCCAATGTTCCTGGCAGGTGTCACACAATCTGTTGCTAGCTTTAGAAAGCCATTACTTTTTCACATGGGGCCAGGTTTGTTTGGATTGGTTTTATCCCTGATTAAATTAAATCTTTATTTGAAAACTTAATTTTGTATTTCACTGATGTATAACTTCTTAGTTTGACAAAAAGGCAAAGAACTGTATACATACTGTATTGAGTGATTACTGTATAGTTAGGTTTACTGACTTAAAATAAAAAATAAAAAAACAGATATTAGCAGGAAATTATGATGGAATGGCTGAACAAAGAAAAGACACATATCTGAAAAACTAAGCATTCAAAAAACAGTATAAAAAAGTATAAAACACATGATACACAAATTTATAACAGACAACTTCATATTTGTTGTATATAAAATATTGTGCAATGTGATCAGTCATTTAGGAGTACTATCATATAACTATAATCAGTATATGTATTAGTAACCTAAGATGATTATAGTACAACGTACTGAGTTTGATAATCTGTTGCTTACTATTATAACGGATGGCTCACACATTGTATCCACATGGATCCAAAAAGAATTAGTTTAAAACTTGATAGCATAACAAAACTCCAAAGTAGAATCTACAAAATCAGTATATCCAAATCATGTAAATCAAATAACTTACATCCATAGAGACTATTATTTTATGGAAAGCTAAATTAAATCTTGGCTCAAGACAACTTAAATTGAGTAAATACATGAATCACTTTGTAGTTTAGACCATCACTTTTTAAAATTTTATCTAAAGTTCTAAAGTTTCATCTTCACATATCAATTCTGTTCAATACTTTTTTCAGAACTAAGCTGTATTCACCACTTGGCTCAGTGGTAAAGTAGGCACAGTTGTTCCTGGTTCCATTCCCGGCCTCTGGCCATTTGCTGCATGTCTTCCCCTTCCTTCTCTGCCCTTCATGGTTTCCAACTACTAATGAATAAAGGCCACTAGTGCCACAGAAACCTTAAAAAAGAACTAAGCTGTGAAAAAATGATATTCAATTGCAATTAATGCACATCCATCCATCCATCCATCCATCCATCCATCCATTTTCTATACCCGCTTCTTTTGTGCAGGGTCACAGGGGAGCTGGTGCCTAGAGAGGCGGGGTACACACTGGAAAGGTCACCAGTCCATCATCAACACAGAGACACACAGGACAAACAACCATGTACACACCTATTCACACCTAAGGGCATTTGAAAAAGACCAATTAACCTAACAGTCATATTATTGCACTGTGGGTGGAAGCCGAAGTACCAAAAATCTCCCTTCCATCTTCAGTACAGACTCGATGCACTGTGCTGATCTGCTGTAACCCTTAACCTAATCTCTTTACTTCCTCATTCTTGTGATTGTAACCTATTTTCACAATGACAGATTTTAAGCAATCTACCCTGTTAACAATGTGTAATTATCTTGGAGTGTATGTGTGGTGAAAACTGATTTCCCTTTCTCGGGGCTTTTGACAAGCTTGACATGTGTTTAGTTGGTAAGAGAAGACCGCCTGTCAACCTTGTGAAAGTCCCATGTGTCATCGTTCTTTCATTGGTAAAAGTCAAGAGAGAAAATGTACTTTTTGGCTTTGTTCCTTTTTTCTTTATCTAAAGAAAAAACTCTCCAAATGTTCTTTAGATGATGTTCCTTTATATGTATATGACATGCACTATGAAGCTGGGTAGGTAGGTGAGAACCACTAAAACTGGAGATCTTGGGTATTTCATCAACGTCTATAAGTTCTCAGTCGCTCTTTTAACTGAACAGGTCTTGAAGTAGAGTTAAGATCCAACTTCCAAGGTTTTGTAGACTTTTGCGAAGATACAAACTGATTGAATGAACATATAAAACATCCACTTTACACACATAGAAAGAAAGAAAAACATTTAAGTCATTTAAGATAAGATAAGACAAAATAGACTTTATAGATCTCACAATGGAGAAATCGTTACAGCCACTCTTAGTAAGACACAAGTAGGGTGCAGATAGTTATAAAAAGTATGCAATTAAAGAAGAACAATGATGATATGCAAAAACAAGTAGTAATAATAAAATAAAATAACTTATGTACAATAAGTAGTGGAGGTGACTGTGCTAAAGTGACAATGATTGCAGGTATTTACAAGTACAGAGGTTTTACATGAGTTATTATACAGTAGAACTGAACAGTCAGACAGCGGTGGAGATGATTGACCTGTGGTAGCGCTCCTTCCTACACTGAGGGTGTCTCAGTCGGCTACTGAAGGAGCTGCTCAGCTCTTCTACAGTCCGGTGCAGAGGGTGAGAGGTTATGTCCATGATGGACGTGAAGGTAATTAGGTGGTGTTCCTATTGATTATTATACATTTTAGTCTTTTCCTACATCTTTTGGGTCATTGAACAATAGGTACTGCTATTCTCCAACTACTTTAACCCAAATATACCCCACACTGTATATTCACACTTATAAATCTCTGGTGTATTTTCATGATGAACTTTAGCATGAAAGTGATAAAAGAATATCTAGCATATGCAGTGTAAAATGTACACTTTGTCTGTTGTTTTTTTCTGCATATTTGGCTAAAACACTGATTGAGCTCAGTTTGAATCAGAGACACGCTTACTTCCTCTTTGTGCTACTGTCATGCAAACTACCGGAACTAAATTATATGCTTTTTTAAATTGTATGCTTTTCCCATTCTGCTTTGAGATACAAATCAGCATCCATAATGAGATATAATTTACACTGTGTGCAAAAGAGTTTTCTTGCTTATCTCTTGCAAGTCACCGCCTCTATTACTTCTTTTATATATCTATAGAGCTCAATCGACCTAAGGCTTCATTGCAAAAAAAATTATACAGAGTTCTGTTGGTAATAATAACACTAGAACCTTTAGCTCAGGTATGTCAGATGACCTGCGGTTCATTTAAACTTTATGTGCTCTCTCTCTCTCTAAATGATCACTTGACCCTGTTTTCTGTGTTAAACCCTCTGTCTCTCCTAGACAAAGCAAGTGAAGGGTCTATTGCTGCAACAAACTCTGCTGTGTACTCTACTCTGTTTTACATGGAATAGACTTTACTGCTAGCTTGAACCTCATTGGTTTAGAGCTTTGACCTAGATAAAGCCACTAAGGTAGCTACTGATTCTATTTCTTTAACATATAAACATACTCCTGGACCAGTGCTTCTATAATTTTGTGTTTCTTTTCTGTCTTCTCAAATGCCCATTTTGGCAGGTGGCCAGTCAAACTAAATCAGGTTCTTCTTGATGTTTTTTCCTGTCTAAGGGGAGTTCTCCTTACCACTGTTGTCACATGCATTTTCAGTGTGAGGGATATATACAAAGTTAACGACATGATGCAATTGAATAACTACTGTTAATACCTACTGTGATCGCTGTAAACTCAGTGATGCAATAAAATTGGCTGGCTATCCTTAGATACAAAACGTTTTACCAAATGGAATAATAAACTGAACCTGACTGAATTTTTTTATAACTAGGGCTAAATTTGATTTTATGTAATTGGTTTAAATATGTCTGTGTGATCTTTAGATAGTAACTATTGATAACATTTGTTATAGTTATATATATATATATATATCTATATATATATCTATAGATATATATATATCTATAGATATATATATTATTATTATTACTGTAATAATAATAATAATAATAACACAGTGAGTAAACATTCTTAAAGAGATGGGTTTTGAATTTAGACTTAAACAGATGAAGAGTGTCAGTATTGCTAGTGTCCAGTGGAAATAAATTCCAAAGTCTGGGAGCAGAGCTTTTTCCTGCTCTGCTTCCCATGGTGCTAAGGCAGGCAGAAGGTACAATAAAGTAGATGGAGGAGGAAGATCTAAGGATGCGGGAGGGAGCAGCAATGTAAAGGAGATCAGAAAGGATAGGACCAGTCGAGGTTGTGGATGGCTTTGAATGTATACAGATGGATTTTGAATTGTATTCTGAATTTAACAGGGAGCCAGTGGAGCTGGGTGATGTGATAAAATGAGGGGGGTTTGAACAGCTGAATTCTCACCACTTGAAGCTTATAGAGGGATTTTTGCGGAAGACCAAACAGAAGAGTGTTGCAGTAGTCAATACTCAAGGTGACGAGGCTATGGATAAGAAAAGATGTGGGGAAGGGGAAGAACGATGGCAATTATTATTGCATAGATGAACATATGCAGAAGGGGTAACGTTGTTGATGTGAGAGGTGAAAGAACGAAAAATAGATCTTTTAATTTTCACGATAGTTATTTATCTGACAGATTATTATGAGCAGCCACCATCAGCAGTAAATCTTAATCCCCACCTAGCTGGTGCACGGTAAATTGATCATTTAAAGCAGCTGTCATTGAGTATACACATCACTGAATCATATTAAAGAGCAAAGCAAATGTGGCAAATTATAGGACCTAAAATTACCCTCAATAGTTTTATCAAGATTGAAGCCAGATATGAATCCCTTGAGCAGTTTTTTAGTGTCTGTGTGTAACAGGAGTTACTCAAGTTCACCATAAGTTTATTTAACAACGGGTTTAAACTCACTACATCTGTTCATATCATTCTACCATCTGACACGACAATGAGCTGTTTAGCTGATTAGACACATGCGTTGTCCTCCTCTGCTTAAACTTAAACGATGATTTATAAAAACAATCCAGAAACGTGTTTTGATGTAAATTTTATTTGCTCATTGCTGCATATGCACTATACACCCACTTTAGCAAATTATAAATAACCTTTAGTTTGACACCATCATTGAGAACAATTCCTTAGATGGATCTCTCTTACATCTCTCTTTTATCCAATAAGCTCATCTATGTACTGTGTCTTGATAGTCGTCTTAGCCATGTTACTATCACTGCTATCATGGAAATGAAAAGAAAAAAAAGAAGAACGAAAGAGAAAGAGGTGAGGCAAAATGGAAAAAGGGAGAGAAAGAGAAAAAAATAGAGGAGAGGAAGAAGGGTGAAGAGAATACCAGATAACACCCTAGAAGCCTGCTTCTATACCTGCAGAAACCTATATAACAACATTGTTACCACAAAGTGCACAGTACTAAGGAATGCAAGATGTATTTAGTGGTAACCGCTGCTCAATACATAGCATCTGTGTATCTGTTAACACCTGAATCTAAACATGTGTGGGTGTAAGTGTGAGCGCGCTTGTGTCTATAAGGTCTCTCCATATAAATATGCAGTAGCAAGTGTGAGGAGCAACAGACCTTCCCCCTGGACCAGAGGCAGACATCCAAAGGCCCCCCAGAGCATGGGGACCCCGAGAGGACCACCACCGGCACTATTGCAACCCCCCCCAGAGAGGAACAGAGGAGAGCACCAGGGGAACCCCCCAGGAGCCACCGTGCAGAAGCCCCATGGAGCTGTAGCAATGAGCCCACAGGCCTTGCCAGCAGCCATCTACAGCAGAGCAGATCCAGCCATGGACCCAGAGACCCGAGACCGTGGGGCATATCACTCCCCAAGCAAAGAACCGACAGAGCCAGGGGCCCCAGGCCCCGTCAAGCAGCCACTGGGGGTGACGACGAGGAGTGTGGCCGTACTCCAAAAAAGAGAGCAGAGCCCAGTGCAACCAGAATATGGCACACAAAGGAGGGCACACAACCAACATGCCCAACCACCCCCGAACCCAAGGGGCAAAGCCAACAGAGCACCTAGTCCAACATGCCCCCCAGCCTGGCACCAAACCACAGTCACAACTAGGCCAGTGGAGCAACAAAACACGCCCCACACTAACACCGAGCCACACCTGACCCAAAACGGCTGGCCCACTCAAATGCAAAGCCCGAGTCAGTATAGGCACAGTACAGCGCTTTTGCTTGCTTGTGTATATCCTCTGGGCTGCTTTCTACAGAACACAAAGATTTACCACTGTGTTCATTTGCATGCTAGGGTATAAATGTGTTTTGCAAAACACAGACTGTATGACTAAAAAGAATCTTCTAGCACTTATGCAGTACAAGAACAACAGCAAACACTTTGGCTCTCTGTACCGTTTAATATTCATACATTTACAGAAAAGACACATGGAAATTCCCATACATTATTACTTCACACTTTATAAAGATAAACATCTGCCAGGTAAAGAAGAGGACTTGGAGGCTGGGTAACTTTCACTTGAGAATGTTTTTTCAGCTTTTGACAGGTTGCATTGAAAAAAATACTGACTACTCGCTAAACTGCCAAGGGGTGTTTATTTTTTTGCTCTGTCTTCTGTTTGGAAAAGTCTTTGTTAGACACATTGTAGTTTTGTTTGTTTTCTGGCATTAAGGCTCAGTGAATGCAACCAGTGGGTTTCATACTTGTCCTTATCCTTTTCTGTCTTTGCCAAATTTCTCCAGCAGTCGTATATTTCACTAAAAACAATGTCAGACAGTCTCCAGAGTTTGTATTCACCTTCACTTTAAAAGAGACACCCATGATATTTTTTACTTTTATTTTACAGTCTTGTAAGTGCTCGAATGTGTTAATACTTCACAATACAGTATAAACATCTTAACCAGAAGCAAATTAAAGTATAATATCTCTTTAACCATTGGCTCAAAATTAGTTAGGAGTTAAGAGTCTAATGTTCATTGCATTATGTAGAAGTTCACTTGATAATGCACAGTCACACAGCACAGTGCAAGGATGCATAAAATGTTTTTTTAGATTTTTAGGTATCTTGTCTTGCTTAAAATATTTGCATCTTCAGGCCCTGGAAACATTGGCATTCACATATCTGTTTTTAAATAATTGTATTTAAGTTTCTCTGCACAATCAGTTTCAGTAGGAATAAATAGGAGCTTGACTATTGTCCGAGTTCAGTAAACATCTACAGCCTCAGATAGAACCCAGTTGAGCATAACCAAAGACACAGAGTAACTGTAATGGACATGACATTCGACAGATACAGGGATAGAGGACACAGAAGAAAGGATTATTCAGGTACTTATGGTTGTCTACTGTGAAGCCTGTTTTTGTATAGTTCATATGCATGAGATGTCACACACAGTCACAGTTTCACTAATACAGTTAAATGATTTGTTCCAAGGCTTGGCAGAATCTGCTCTAAATCTAAAATCTGACCTAAAGTTGAACAACAAAGCTGATGCAGAACATAAAGAACATTATATATATTGAAAGCTGAAAAATCCTTCTCAGCCTCAGAAAGGATCTCTGCTTTGGCAGTTTTAGGAGAGAAAAAAGTAGTGAGTCAACAATGTGTTTTATTTTGCAATGGTCTTTCTGAATTTTCTGAACTTGTGGATGAGCTAAATTGTTGTGCCTTGATATAAATCTTGTCAATGCAAGTGCACTCTGTTGCTCCTAGAGCTTTTCCATCAGTCTAAGTCATCGGGTATAGTTTGACTAAAGTTATGTTATTTTTCTATGCGGAAGCAAACCTTAAGATAAAACAAGAAAATATCAGATAAAATCAACAAGAACCATGTAGTCTTTTGGAGTTTTACTGAGAGGGTGAAGAAGAAAAGGGGTGATCCACTTAAAACCATCCACTGTACTTGCAATGGTCGTGATGTTGAAAGAAAACCTTGAAATTATTAAGGAAATTAAAAATAAATTGGTCCTACTCTTGATATAGATTTTACTTTGCAACAAATTCTTTCCAACCAGATACAGTTTCTGACCACACTGGGCCCCTTTATACATGTTTCTCTAATGGCAGTGAGGTTTTTCAGCAGGATAATGCACTGATTCATTGCAAAAAAATAGTTCAGCAATGGTTTTCAGTTTTTTGCATCCCTCTCTGTAATCTTTGAAATATTAGATAAACAAAACAACAAAAGAATTGTAATGGTTTTATGTTGCTTGGATATGTTTAAACATTTTTAATGCTAATTTTCCATTCTGACATTAAAATTTGTCCAACATAACATAGTTAAAGCATAATTGGAGTCTGTTACTTGAATAGCCACATTTGTAAGTGAGAAGAGAGTAGTAATAACTGAAGAGCTAAAATAAGGATGTGGTTTTAAGATGAGGGTTCTCACCTCAGAAAGGAAAGATGAGGAGGTGGATGAAGATAAGAGGGTTTTAGGGGGTTGAATGCAGCTGGGAGAGAGAGGATATGTACAGTCTGCTGTGTGTGCCACATGATATGAGTCTGCTCTCCTACTTTGTGGATGCCTCAAATTTCTTTATTGAGATGCAGCTCAGCTTCCAAAAATGTAGAAAAAATCTTTTAGCCATCTGAATGATACACTTCTTTCTATAAACAAGGTCTATAAACCTAATCTTTTGGTGTCTTTGTCAGCCTAAAGTTGAAGTTATTTGCATTACTAAACGTGCATCATATTTAAAGGGACACATAAATCAATGTTTTCAAATAGAGAACAAACTATTGATATTTGCCCTGTTTGTTGACAAGGGGAAATCAACTCTATGACAGTTTGAATATTAAATTTGACATGGTACAAATTTTGTAATTGGTGATCTTAGATCTCTTTTAAATCCTTTTTCCTAACTTGAGCTAATCTCTGTGAAACAGCGCTATTCATTTTTTAAAGATGGGTATCTGCAATGTGACACATGCTAAGTAGTTTGGTGTCCTTGCGTCAGTAAAGAACTGATCCCCCAGTGATGACCTGCATTGAAACCTAGTGCTGTTTGAATTGTAAGAATTTTTTACAAAGCAATAAAAAAAGATAAGGTTCGTAGAAAAAGCCCCAACAATTCATGCTGTCTTTTTTTCATCTGTATTGTATTTCAGACTACGTTCGGATTGTGATGCCTGAACCCAGAGCAGCAGGTTTTTTTTTTAGTCAGGACCAGTGGCAAAGTAACAAAAGGCTGTCTCTCTGTGTTCTTGTGGTGGTGGCTGTGCAATCCTTTTTTCTTTATAGTGAACAATATGGCTGACTAACGGATCAACTGCAGGTGGTTTGTCTAATTTGGGGATCTCAGTCCTGTTCTGTTTTGAAATTTTTGGATCATTCTCTTTGTTATCCACAGCTGTTCTCCTCTCAGTACAACACAAAACCACAGACCTCATGATGCAGTCAATACAGATGTGCAGACTAGGCTGTAGGTAGTTTGCCACAATTTGTGCTTTGGACTACTGCCTTTGTAGTAAAAATATGATAAAACAAGAGGAGTATCTGATATTGGGAAAAAAGCTGTGTCTTTGAACTTCATAAAAAAAGAAAAGAAAGGAGAAAAAAATAGAAGCTGAATTCAATTCTGGTAGCTTTTTATTTAGGTCCACCATCTGCAGATGTTTTCTCTCCGAGTTTTAATTTATTGTGAAGCAGAGACATCACTAAGACCATCACTGGCACAGTGGTATTTATCCTATAAAGTTAATGAAAAAAATATCACCATCAAGAAAGATAGTATTAACTAAATAAGATACATAAAAATATGTGACACATACTGTTGAACTGTCTTGGATCTACTAAAATGGATGCATCTCGACACATTCTTGCCAAACCCCAAACTAACACACAAGAAGGCAATAATGTAGTTGGCAGAACATCATGATGGCTGGAACTATCAGCACCTAGGCCTCAGGCACTGGAAACATAAACACTTTCTGCTTTACTGAGATGCTGAAAATACTACACAGTCATTTTTAAAAGAGAGTACACACTGTTTGAATTCAAGGACTTTAGTGTATAGATTGTCTAGTCTTTACCAGGTTTTAAAATCATTAAAAAAAAAGAGTAATTTAGTCCTTGCTCTATGAACCCTGTTTCTGCTGAGACTTTTCAGCTGCCAAGATTTAAGTTTTTATGTTCTGATTGCTTGTTTTATGCTGATATATCTATATATATATATATATATAGATATATATCGATATATATCGATATATATCGATATATATCTATATCGATATATAGATATCTATATCGATATAGATCTATATCGATATATGTACTCGTACTCGTCGTCTTCCGCTTATCCGGGACCGGGTCGCGTGGGCAGCAGACTCAGCAGAGACACCCAGACGTCCCTCTCCCCAGACACCTCCTCCAGCTCCTCCGGGGGGAGCCCAAGCCGAGAGACATGGTCCCTCAAGCGTGTTCTGGGCCATCCCCTGGGCCTCCTCCCGGTGGGACGTGCCTGGAACACCTCCCAAGGAAGGCGTCCAGGAGGCATCCGGTATAGATCCCCGAGCCACCTCAACTGGCTCCTCTCGATGTGGAGGAGCAGCGGCTCTACTCTGAGCCCCTCCCGGATGGTCAAGCTCCTCACCCTATCTCAAAGGGAGTGCCCGGCCCTCCTAAGGAGGAAGCTCATTGTATGCTTGTATCCGGGATCTCGTTCTTTCGGTCATGACCCAAAGTTCATGGCCATAGGTGAGGGTAGGAACATAGACTGACCGGTAAATCGAGAGCTTCGCTTTTCGGCTCAGCTCTCTCTTTACCACAACGGACCGGCACGGCGCCCCCATTACTGCGGCAGCACACCGATCCGTCTGTCGATCTCCTGCTCCATTCTTCCCTCACTCGTGAACAAGACCCCGAGATACGTAAACTCCTCCACTTGAGGCATGAACTCCCCTCCAATCTGAAGAGGACAAGCCACCCTTTTCCGGTCCAGAACCATGGCCTAGGACTTGGAGGAGCTGATCCTCATCCCAGCCGCTTCACACTCGGCTGCGAACCCCCCAGCGCATGCTGTATGTCTTGGCTAGAGGGGGCCAGCAGGACCACGTCATCTGCAAAAAGAAGAGACGAAATCCTCTGGTCCCCAAACCAGACCCCCTCCGGCCCTTGGCTGCGCCTAGAAATCCTGTCCATAAAAGTTATGAACAGGACCGGTGACAAAGGGCAGCCCTGCCGGAGTCCAACATGCACCAGGAACAGGTTCGACTTAGTGCCGGCAATGCGAACCAAACTCCTGCTCTGCTTGTACAGAGACCGGATGGCCACCTAAGAAAGGGCCCCCGACTCCATTATCTTGGACCACCCCCCACAGGGCATCACGAGGGACACGGTCGAATGCTTTCTCCAGGTCCACAAAACACATGTAGACTGGTTGGGCAAACTCCCATGAACTATATCGATATATGTCTATATCAATATAGATATATACAGTAACCTCTTAGACAACAAAAGACTGCAACACCAGGAACGAGCAGGTAACTGTATATATCTATATTAATATAGACATATCGATATATGTCTATATTAATATAGATATATACAGTAACTTCGTAGACAACAAAAGACTGCAAAACCTGGAACGAGCAGGTAACTGTGTTATCAATAATGTGAAACTGCAAAGTTCATCTGAAATGCCTGTTTTTATTAAAATCACTTTTATGGTTGCACTTATTATTTTATTAATAGATGCTGTAGATAATCCAGAACTTTCTATAAAATATAAGTGCTCTATTTAAGCTCAGTAGTGCAACATGGCTGAATATTATCTAACCTCATTATGTCTTGAGAAATGAGAAAATATCTTCACCAACAACCCTTCGGATAATCAGACTTGGAGCGTTGTGAATTGAGAATCTATTTATGCCTTTATAGCTAGCAAGTCATTCATCATCCTTCCATCCTCAACCAAATAAAAAAAAAACTAAGTTCATATCAGTTCCTTTAATGGAGGTTTGATAGGATTTAGGGTAAATACGCTGGGAACCCTGCTGTGCCAAGTACTGCATGGCTCTTCTACACAGTATTCAAATATAGTAATTTTAACATACTGGGGCAACAAAGTGTGGGTGTTATGATTTATGTGTTTTTAGCTGGTTATTCAAATTGTATAACTCAAACTGAGACATTTAGAAGGTTTTCTACCATCAAAAATCCATTTGGAAAGACAACCTCTGATTAAAATACAATACACAGATTCAGACAGTTTCTGAAACAGCTAAAGAGATTGGTAAGTCTAAATGTGTGGTCTAATGAGTTCAGATTCGCTTTGCTGCAGAGTGATGAGATGTCAGGGTGAGATGATTTTGGGCTTCAATGATCTGATCACAAAAAAGGAAATTTTCTAGATGACAATTTCTTTCAATTAGCATAGTTATTGTTTCTTTAGTGGGCACAAAATAGGAGGGACTGGTTTAAATAATATTTTGCATTTTTCTGTTATGTTAAGACTTAAGTTTTATGAGTTTTAATTCCTTGTCTGATTTCTGGAGCTGTCAGTGATTTTTCCTGAACAGAGAAGTGTGGGTGTTTAAGGCACACATATTTAAATAAATAAATATAAGCCGATGTTTCTGTGTGATGCTTGCATCGCAATTTTAGGTAACGTAAAGCAGGCAGCAATGATTTATTTGAAAGCTCTGGGGTATTATTGAACTGAACGAGCCAATTAAGGCACAAAACACTAATTGTTAATTTGGAAAGCTTCCATTGAAACATTGAAAGCCTTGAGGACAAAGCTGTTAGTATTTTAAAACAATGCTAATCATGCAACATATCTGACACACTTAATGTATAAGTGTTCATGCAGTAAAGATATGTAATAAAGTATGTGTTCCAAAATTGTGTAATCTTGCAGTAGTTTTATTTCTTGTTTTACTTGCTAATTGAATAAAAAAAATCAACCAATAAAACATTTAGATCTTGGTTTTAAAACCTCTAAAATTAATTTTAATTTTAAACACTGAAAGGCAAAAGCTGAAAACCACATTAAACCAATATATAAGAGGTTAATATCATAATAATTTCTCCAGGTAATTAAAGAGATATTAACTTCTTTCTCTCTTCTGTTTTCTGGCTACTGTCTCCACGCATGGTAGTGCAGCTGCATTTTGGGAATGATCCGTATGTCACAATAAAGCAAACAGCATTATGTTCTGCAGTGAGATGAGGTCTTATAAATATTAGGGTCAAAACTATGTTTTAAAACTAACCAAGCCTTTTAAAAATTATTTTATAATTGCAGAATAATAAAATAATTATGTTTTTTTTTCTACACGTACACTGCTGCAACAGGAAGCTTCCACACACACCTTTAAATTCTCTGCTGTCTTTCATTCTTTCTTTCTATAAAAATAGTTCCTTTGTATTCAACATGTGTGCGTTGCTGTGATGTCTGGCATAGCCTCGTTCCTTCTGGAAGCAGAGCATGTCGAATGACACACGTAGGGTCAACCTGTGCTTTGCCGTTTGTCCGTGAACAGTGGAGATCCCTGCACAATATGTTCTAGCCTTTGATTGAGATTCTGAGTGTTAAACTTTTTCATTATAACTTCTTGGTAATGTCCTGAACAAAATGTGATGTAATTTTATTATAAGGGTCATATTTTGCATAGTCTTTCTGTGTGTTTTTGAAGGTGTTTTTGGCATAAAAGGAAATAAAATTTTCAGTGTCTGCTTGGTTCTTTGTTTTTCTTCATTCTCAGGCAACAGACTCTGATATGAGTCAGCCTCAATAAGGGGTTACCTGATTTAATTTATTATTTGTCCACAGCATCTTTAAATGTTCCCATTTATACAGCAATAACTAGATTTTTAAAATCTATCAGCAAGTCTGTCTTATCAGTTTGGAGACTTTTTTGACTTGCCCCAAGAACAACTTCAGCTCTACATTTTCAGACTGTTTCAAGGATATAAATGGCTCACAAACCTATAGGCACCTCTCTATTTTCAGTCAAAATAAAAAGCATTTCAGTGCATTTAAAATGACAATAAAAGAAAGTTAAACTCTTTCTGTTACATCGGTGAGCTCAATGAGCCAAACACGTGTTCCATTGACCTGTAACAGATAAATAAAATATTTTAAAAAGTCAGTTCAGCCCAACCATATAGACAGATTCAAGTCAATTACATAAATTCCAAATTGATCCGAGTTATCAAACAGTGCAGTCAAGTTCAGTTTATTATTCTAATTAGTTAAAACGTTTTCTGTTTAAGCAAACCAAGTCAACCGAGTCATTGACTAGCAGAGTCACTGCTCCTAAAGCTCATTTAGTGGCTTTTCCAACCGCATTCAGGTGTGTCTTTTCTAGCAGTTGGGTTTGCATCAGCCCAAATTTTGAGGAGGCACAGTGTGTCCTTGTTGCTCCAGGTCTGTCCACGGATCATTGTTTGTAGCATCCATGTAGTAGGAGCGTTAGCAACCATGAAGGGCAAATTTTTCCCGTGAGTTCCTGTTAGCCAAGTGTAAAAGGTGTATGTTTCCTGTAGTTGGGTTGGATTTAGGCAGGTTCATATTCACATCAGAAACAAATCACACCAGAGTCCGTTTGGAAACAGACCGAGACAACTTAAAGTGGGCATCGGTCTGGTAGTTTGGTCCAAAGGGGAAAACAAACTCTGGTACATTTCGAGTGGATCAAACGTGGCAGGTATGAATACACCTGAGTCACAGGCAGCAGCAGCTCACTACATGCCCAATTTAGCAATATTCTGGAGTTGAAATAAGGAAATCAGTAGCCATTTATCAGTAAAAAATAGGAGTATGGTTATGTGTTTTTCAAAACCATTTTGTTTAGTTCTTTTTTTAAAGAAATATGGAAGCTTACTTAATAAGAACAGTTTTTAGAACTGTTAAATCAGCTGAAGAGCAGTCATGAGGGTGTTTCATTTCAACCTGCAGTGACAGGGTTTTAATTATAATTGCCTGTAATTATGGGCTCAGTTGGAATTGTACATTTTCCCTGTGACTTGCATCAAGACTAATTCTTTTGATTTTAACTTCTTATATGTATGTGTAAAAATGATTATCATAGTAGAAAATGTATTTTACTTAACTAGTGTTCTTGGTATTGTCAGAATAGTGTTTCCTGTTTCCAACAATTTCTCATTACAGTCATTTGTAATGTGGCAAGCTGAACATATGCATGTTGCAAAGCCTGCATACACAACAGAACCAATGCAGTGCTACATGTTTTGGTGTTTGTTTTGCTGTTTTTTTGTGTGTCTCTGTTCACATCATTTACCATGTAGTTTATTATGTGCTAAATAAGGTATTTGGCACATAATAAATAATGAAGGTATTTCGTTTATACCTTTGTGTTCATTGTTATTAGTAAGGTGTTGGCATATCAGGTAAATCCTTTAGCATTAGTTTCTTACTTATTTCTTGTGTTATGCTCCCAGAGTATTCTAGTTTATTCCCTTTAGGTTAGTAGTTTCTCATTTGTTTAGCGTTTGCTTGTGTCTTAGTTCAGTTCCTTTGTGTTAATTGGTCTCCCTCTCTCAGCCTGTTTGCTTACCTTCTGCCTCAGCTGCTCCATATCGTCTCCGGATGAACACTCAGGCATCCAATGTCATTCTCCACACCTCTCTTACCATACAAGCTCTCTGGTTTTCATTTTTCTCTGCTGAATCCACCTGTTACATTTCCCGTTATTCCATTTGCCTGTATTTTCCACTGTTGCTCCAATTTCTGCATGTTGTCTGCATGTGTTCCTTGTCTGGTTCTCTTTGTGCTCCTCTTCAAAGTTTTCTATTAGTATAATTATTAAATCATCATTATGCTTATCACACAATGCTGTCTGGTTGTTTGTCGTGTGTGTCTGCATTGCCCTGTGATGGGATGGCGACCTGTCCAGGGTGTACCCCGCCCCCTGCATAGACTGCTGGAGATAGGCACCAGCTTCCCCGTGACCCACTATGGAAGAAGCGGCAGCAAATGACTGATGACCTTGTACCATAGGCAGACAACAACATGCCAATCAAACTGATTGAAGTTAAACCACTGACCCTGTGATATGATTATCTAAGTGATATGCATATCCAAGGGATTAGACTCTGTTTCATTTGAGGTCAGCCTAAAGATACCCAGTTCGGAATAGGACTGAAATTATAATATTATCATACACTTACAGGTGGAAAAATGTGTCCTTCTCTGGCTGCGGTTTTAAACAAGACAAGAAGTGTAAAGGATTTGCTTCACTGACTTTGACATCCTTCAACTGTGACAGATCCAGCCTCAATAACAGAGGTGCAGTAAAGACACGTAGGGCAGTTCAGAGATGGATGTCTACTGGGAGTTGGTGGGTGTCAATCGTTCCTTGCAGTAAAGCAGAAAGCAGCAATGCTCTTCTTACAGTAGAAACCAGTTACCTTTGTCAAACATCCCTGCCAATATTATCTTTGATTTTAAGGTTATATATATATAAAATATAAATATATATATATATATATGTAAAATATAAATACACAGTACAGCCAGTCAGATGTAGTGAAACTGCAGTAAAGCACAGCATTTGAAGCAGCATTTGAAGTTATTTATTGTCCAAAATGCCATTAATGAAATCCCTAATGCATTGATATTAAACTTGAAAGGGGCGACAGTGGCGATTTTGGAGAACTATCATTTGGAGAGCTCACCTTACAATCCTAAAGTTGTAGGTTTAAGTTTAAGGCCTACCAATCTGATAAGTAAATGATGTTGTGTGTGGGCATGTTTGTTATTGCTGTTTGGTGAATGTAGCTCTAGTGTAAAGAACATTGAATGGTTAATATGTTGTTGCACAACAATAATTTATTTGGCTATTAGCAACTAATAATAATTAGCAAGTCATGGCACCACTTGATTATCAGGAATCATTAGCTGAACAACTCTGTTCAGGTAATGTCAGGTATTGTTCTATAAATACCAATGTAATGATTTCTTTAAAATGGGTTTCATTTTCTTCCTTATTCCTATTGCCAAATTCTGCCTTTGTGTTGTTTACTGGGATAACCAAGCTGTCAGGGTGAAAAAGAGTGTAATAGTTAACATATCAAATGCTAACATTATCCTCAGTATCTTCTAAACTAAATCCTTTATGTGTGGATTAAGCACTTTCAGTCCCACCCTAACTTCCTTCTCATTTCTCAGCCATGAACTGTTCTTTACATCTACTTCTTCTACACATTATTTTTTTAACCTAATTTTTATGCTGCAGTTCTGCCTCAGCCTCAATAAACTCACTTAGCTATCAAGAGTTTTCATTTTATACCATGGAATCCATTGCTAAATTGCGTAAAGGTATGTCAAATAATGGATGAGCCTTTGATTCCCCTGAGGGGAAAGGCATTGACAGCTTCTGACTGCATCTGGTGTATGGTCAGCCAGTTACCATAAATATCTGCTCTCCTAATTACATGATACATGAAGAGCTAATGTAAATATATCTGAGTTTTTCATCTTAAAGGCATTGTATAAGTTGTGAATGTTGTTCAATGTACCAGTGAGAGGCACTTTGCTTTATTATGTTATGTAAGGTATAACAGTTTTTTTTTTCTCCCCCAATAATGAAAACAGATATTCTCATCTTAGTCTCAGGTTTTAGTACATAAAATAGTGTAAATACTGTGCCTTAATGATTCTGACAACTTCTGATAATTGTGAGCTGGGGGTTGTTGACAACAGAGCCATGCAAACTTCAGTGTGCTTCCTTTGGCATCAAACGACTTCTTAGTTACTTCATAGTCTGAGTGCAAGAAAAATGTGTCTGTCAGGGGTGCTGAAGAAAATACATACGACTTCCTCTCACTATCCTGGTGGTTTTTAGATTAGTTTCCCATTACTGCTGAGGTCCAGGCTCCTTTGGCAGAATCTTCCCTCTCTATATAAAAAAAAACGTATTTACAGCATTGTTTACAGGTGAGGTTTATTATTACCACATATTGAGATTTCCTTGTTTTAAAATATACTTTCTAATTGTATTTGAATTGAACTGAGATATTGATGTTAAGATACTGAGTAGCTCTGTTGTAAGTAAAAAAAAAAAATCACATTGGGTTTTCATATATTGGGTGTCTGAGCAGTCTTTTGGAGGTGGACATAATATTTATTCTTCTTTTCTTGTATATGAATTAATGTCATATTTAAATATTTTTAATCTAATGCTTGTTGTTAAACATGTTTGTAAGTGTGTCAGAGCTATTAGCTTTAGCTATTTTACCTCTGTTTGTTTTTGCATGTGTAGCCTTTATTTAACCCTCCTATTACCTTCAAATTTACTAACATGTTTTATCTTTAGGATCAGTTTGACCCCAGCAATTTCCAAATTCCAAAAATGATCCAATTAATTATGTTGCCCCAAATATATGTGTCAGATAATTCATGTTTGTTTGCTGGCTACTCAAATAGGCCTTGAGGTCCAACCACTTCTTCCAGCTGTTTCCAAACACACGCCTATCCTCTAAATTTTTCATCTCAAGTATATCCTTTTCAATTGATGAACAGCTATGAACAGCTAAAATTCATGTTTTTGGACATGGCTGACAGAATATCTGGTGCGGCCTGGAACCATTCTGATGCACTGTCTACCCTGTTGTGGAAGTGGGGAAAAAGACCACAATAGCCTTCCATTTTTGGAAAGTAGAGTGTTTGCTGGAAGTTGAAACAACAGGAGGTTGAACACTATTTCATTCTCATCAGAGGAGGATGCCTCATTATCAGGATCCTCCTCAATGTTATACTCCGTCTCAGACACATTCTCCTATATGTCACCTACATGGTCAAAGAGTTTGACAACATCCCATTTATAGAAAACCTTTTCTGAGAGCAGAAAAGAAGAGCACACAGGTACCAGAAGAGATGGTTCAGAGGCTGCTGTGCAAGCTTTCATATGTTAGCTCCACCACTAAGTTATGTGAAGTATCAATATCTTCACGGGAACTGTATTTTCCCACCCCCACAGCATTGGAAATATCAAACTTCTCGCAGTGTTTTTTCTTCTCCATGTCGCTTGAACTATCAGTCATTCACGTACTGCTATAGTTATGGTTGCGTAGGGTTAGGGCCTTAAAGTTTTTTAAGGTCAGAAAATCTCATGTTACAGTGACATCAATATCATCTAAAACATAAAAATTACATGTGTATAAAATATCACCATTTCATATATGTTTTATACAGCTAAAACAACCTGGGGTCAAATTGACCCCAAAGAACATCGATGAGTAAGTGTACAGGACATTGAAAAACTTGTCATATTAATTTTATGTTTACCCATACCCATTAAATTAGGAAAAGTCACTAAATATGAAGCCAAAAAAAATTAACATTTAACATTGAATAGGTTCAAATTGACCCCAAAGATAATAGGAGGGTTAATATTACAAGTTTAGTTTACTGTACATTTAAATAGAAAAGCCCAAACGGACTGGTTCAACAAACTAGTCAGCAGCTAAAAGGCCAATAAAATAGATAATGGTTGCTTTACATTGTTCATTTTCCTGTGACATAATAATCTATCTATGATGTATTAGATTTCATTTGTGAAAATAAGCCTTCATTTATATCTGATCATTGGTTAAACTGAATGATGAGCAACGGATCAATCAATAGAAAATCCATTTGTGTGACCGTGATTAGACTGAGCAAGTAACCATACTGTGGACTCAATGGACTAATGGGTTCATTTTCAGAGTTTTCTTCCAACCCTTAAATAATTTCTAACTCTAACCTCAAACTAATAAAGATGTTGCTGGGTTGTTGATGATGCTGTATAACAATATTGATTCACCTTGCTTACACATTGTAATGAACTGAAGATTTTTAAATTGGCTGAATAATCAGACTCCAGCTGTTTCTGTGGCTGTGTGTCATTTGAGAAGTTCATTGATAGATGCTCTCAGTGGATCAAAAAAGCAGTGTCTGAGTTCATCTCAATAGACTTCACCTCCTACGTTTTATCTCTCTATTTGTGCACCTTCCAAAGTCTCAGGTTTGTTATTTTGTTTGACTGTCACCCTGATACCTTCCCATTTTACTATTCGCCATTAACCTCACTCTGTTCTTTAATATTCAAACTGCAAACCAAGTTCACATAAACTAATTTTTTTCACCTCACACCCCCAAATTTAGGCTTGAGCTATGGGGATCAGCCAGTTCAATTGCCGTAATAAATTTTGAGCATGTTATCCAGCCAGTGCAACCTCAGATCAACAACCCTCCAGCCAAACCTCCAAATGTATCCTCTGCGATTAGCAGTAGCACCGATGGCCACACTGATTATGGAAGGATTCATCTTGTCATTCTACTGTGGTTGCACACATTAACTGTGAACCACATAGTTTATTTTTCTTTTCTGGCCGTGTTAAACAAAGACAAATCATTATGTCAAAAGATGAAGATAAAACAAATATCAATTAAGATATGTTGAATTCATAAACATTTTTTTTTTTACATTGGTGTGAAAGTTGCCAAGACTCACTTACATCTGGGTTGTCATTTTTATTGAAGTGTGTTTAAATAAACTGGCCCTCCCTGAAACATCTCTGATGTCACCACAGGCACAAGCTTTTACGTCAGTGTTAGTTTGAAAAAGTACACGGGAATTCTGAATGTAGTCTTGAACTGAAAACTGCCAGCAGCAGGAACAAATGTAAAACCTCTAACACAGCTCACAATCAAAAATGTCCCTGCAACTTGAGCAAACCTTATATGAAACCTTTCTTTAACAATATTCCTATTTGCATGATAAATGCTTTCATTTGGTAACACTAGTTTTGAAATAAGTAATTGTGTGCAGTGGGTTTCTAGCTGCTTGGGTAATTTCATATTCTTAAGGCAGCTCTTTAAAGGTCTCGTTTTAATGTAAATAATTATTAATTTCAATAGCTAATTGGAAAATTTTCAAATCTTTAGTGATACCACATTAATTTGAAGCAATATGACACAACATTCAGCCAACCTAAAACAATAACAAACCACGTACAGATAAACTATGATTCCATAAAGTAAATTTGTCCAATGCAATGTTTTAAATAATTCCAGCAAAACAGACAATTCTAAAATTAAACATGAATTTTAACTTTTGTCACTGAATTTGGTGAAAAAAGCCTGTAGAGTTTATTGTTTTCAGTGTTTATACTGCCCACAACTTTCTTTCATTTGCTTTTTTTTTTTTTTTTTTAAGTTTCTTTGAGTAATCATGCAGGGCTAGATTTCAACTAGTGCATGTAATGTCCGTTATTCTCTGAGGGCATATGAAAAGGACAATTAATTTAGTTCCTTGATAACACAGCCTTTGAAGCAAACAGTGAAAAAGCTGTGTGTTTTTCTGAGGTCCTTTCCTATAAAGAGATTGTGTTTTAATTAACAGGGTAAAATGAAGTGTAGTAAAGAGATTAGAATAAACTTTCTTCCGGTTTCTACTCTGCACTTCACAGCCTCTCAGTAATCTTTAAACGTTTTTAAAAAAAATAGATGCAGATAACCTGTATGTTGCAAAATACCTATCAAGATTTTACTTCTCTCTCAGAGTATTTGTCCTTCTTTTGTATATTCAGTAATCTTAAATTCACTATAGATTTATTGCAGAAAAGACAATGATAACGAAGGGGCAGTACTTTAAAGACGATTGGATGTGCTGGAGGGCGAATATGTGGGGAACACAGGCTTTGCAGACAGACTGTCACAATGTAGCTATGTGCAGAATGATTAATACAAGATATCTGTGAATCTAAACAGCATGTGTGCTCATTATCCAACAATGCAAAGCAAATGAGGATTTTTGCAGATAATGTTGATACAGAAAACTTGTTTGCCCGCAGATCCTGAAAAGTAGATGTAAAAAAAGCTTTTTTTTTTTTTTTTACTTCTGATAATAAAATGATTTACATGCAAACGTGGCACCAAAATATTTCCATGGTGAATTATTAACTTTACACATAGTGTTTGAGTGCATGGCATTAGACATTTTATTGCAACTTTTAAAAATATAAAATCTAAATACATTAAAATGAATAAAATTATTTAATTCAATCTCGGCTACAATCTTATAAGCCTTACTGATGTGTTGGGCTATGTTGAAGCATCTTTCCGTTTAATGACATCTTTGTTTTGTTTTGTAAAACTTTGTAATATGAGAGTTGTTTACAGATGACAACCAGTCAAATTAATAGACATAAATAACTTAAAATTGCCACTGGTGAAAATCCAACTTTTTGGCTATTTCAGTGGTGGGATGAGGATATTTAGCAACTCTGTTAAACTATATTAAAAACACTTGTGTAGCATTTCTTTGGGTTCGGCAAGTTATTAATTTATTTTGTTTAAACTAGGCTTCCCTAGTCTCCTTACAGCACAACCCATCAGGTACCTCTTTTAGTGGTGTCACCATGTTCCTTTGGGTTTGTATAAGTTGTGACTTCACTGGACAACTTTTTCATTCAACATTCTGGACCAGATGTTCATACGGTAAGCAAATTTGAGAAAAAATAGAAAGGAAGAACACAATAATTATAAGGAAGGGGATTTAATGTGGGTATTAGTAACAATTTCACTCTATGTGGATTTTAGTTTTTGACTGAAGTGGAAATAATTAGTGAATGCCAGCTGTGTCTTCAAGTTCATTAAAGAGCTTAGTTTTTTGTGTATTTGGGAGTCTTTTACTTTTTTTAAGCTGTAATTAATGTAATTAGATTTTATTAGTGTGTTCTCTACCATCTTTATAGCTGTCCTTTTTACTTCTCTCATTTTTTCCTCAATTAATTGAGGAATATTAGATCTTACGGAAAAGAGTTGTGCCACAGCCTGTTGTTTCAAATGAAGATGGATAAAACAGACACAAATATGTACTTTGATACAGTCAGCAGAAGGATCTGAATCAACTACACTTTTCTTGTGGTGGTGCTTAATATGTAGGTGAAAGAGTCTTCTAAAAACTGTCAGAGTACCTCCATAACTCTTCTGAGAGTCCGACTAACCATGTTTCTACCCTCACCTTCCTCATTTATTGGCTCGGTCATTTACTACAAGAAAAGACCTTTTATAAGTGTGTGTTTGTGTGTGTATATATGTTTTCTGCTATTTTGAAAAGTCTTTATTAGACACTTGGTTTTTTGATCTATCTTCTTATACAAGTCCATATAAGAAATGGTCACTCGCCAAGAACAAACCTAAAGTATTTAATGCACCACTGATGTTTGAGTGTCTTGTATTGCATTTTTAAAATGGTCTAAAGAATATAGTGGTAGAGTAAGAGTATAGTGGTCTTCAAAGCATTGTAACATAAAGAAATTGACAAGTACAGGTTGTAGTGTATAACTAGCTGTTATTTGTACTTTACTGCATTGAATCTATATCAATATAAATATTGCTGTTTGATTTTTCACATGTGGACCATCTTAACTAATTTGACTGGAGACTTTGTGCAAAGCTTTTTTCTGAGCTGACCACTAATTCAGAGTAACTAATATTCCCCCTCATCTAATTTTAAATGATCAACTCCTCCCAGTTGTGTCTGCTTCCTTTTTTTCCTCTACTAATATAAACTCTGCAGGCCAGCTGGAGTTAACCAAATTAATCATTAACATAACCCTTTCTATATATCAAATGTGATGCCAGACACCCCCAAAATATTTAGAGAGCAAATGAGATTAAGTGGAATATTAAATTTATTTTACCATAGGTCACCTTAGTTCTGTGTTGGAGATAAATGTAAGATCTTCAGAGGGCGTTCCAGGCCCTCAAAGCAATGAGCTTTAGAAAACCAAACTCAGTTCCTGTTATTGTTTTTAAAATGAACAATCATAATGTTACATTCTGTTCTTCATTATTTTCCAGCACACTCAAGAGAACTGAATATAGTTATTCACCTTTTATGAGTAGAAACAGTATGTACCCCCGTTTGTATTATGTTCTGTTAAATTATATTTTCTCATAACTTCCATTTGAGAAACAGAAAATCAGTCTGTTACTATTTAGAGTAGATACAAAAGACATAAACCAAGAAAGTGAGTTACACAACCCGGGGAAATGCCCAACAATTCTCTTTTTAGTTCTTTGGCCAGTGTAATCCACCTATCATTGTTCTCCCTCTCAACCCACTTCAATCTCTCCAATTGCATCCCTTGGACTCCCTCTAGTGATGTTGTTTACAATGTGTTATCAATATACATAAACATTTCTGAGATTATGTCAGAGGCACAAGGACATATAGTGAGGAAGAAGAAAAATAGACTTGAGTGATGTTGCCTAAAGAGGCTCTCTTACCTTTTCTTTGTATATGTGGAGGTTTTCTAAAAGAACGCTGATATGCTGCATTACTTATTTGTATGGTAATTCAGCAAAGAAACCCATCACAAAGTAGAACACACCAAAGCGGAGATAGGATATTCTTTGAGGGGACAGAGTGTGAGGCTTCCAGCACCTTGAAGTCAGGCATGCAACCATATCATACTATGTTGCATTCTTCTGAAGTGAATAAATATTAAAGAGAGACTCCTATTACGAACTAACCCAAACTGGTAAATAAAAACAAACTTTCAGCATGAGTGAACATTTTGATCATCTCACGCAATGCTCTTTGTGTTTGATTTCCTCTTTGTTGCTATTCTCTTCTGTGGTCAAAGTCAAATCCCCACTATATTCTAAGTACATTAGCAGTTCTTTCCTCTGTATTTAAGGTATTTACATTTTAACCATTATTCTTTGCACTGATGCATTATATTATGTTGCGTAAATGTTACATGTTTTATGGTTTGTTTGTTTTTTTAATATTGTTAATATTGTTGCGTCCTTATGTTTCTTGTATCTAAAATCAAGAACGTATAATATTTACCTAGTCATTTCGAAATGTAATTTATTTACATTTTTCTTAATGTAATAAACTAATGAAGTTGAAAGTCAGATATGTTTCTACAGTTTGAGATTTTTCTGCATTAGTCTGTCTCTGAGCTGCTAAAAGTGTTGAAACTAAGCAGACTAAACTAGTTTCAATATTTTGTTTAGTGTTGTGATCTTTAATCCAAAACTAAAATCCACAAACATGCCATGTTTGTCTTCCAAACAGAGAATACTAAAACAGTTCCAGAACAGATTTCTCTTTTGTCTGTGGGTCTCACTTTTAAACAGAATTGATGCATCTTTCCTTTTATTCTCCAGTTCTGGATATTACATCTGCTCGTTGAGTATTCTAAAAAAGAAGAGAATTGACCTTAAACTCTTATCTATTTTGTCTGATGTTGACTTTAGATCGTGCATTATCAAATGGCCCATCACTAAAGTATCAGGCTCTGTGTGTTTGATTGCTGACATTGATATTCACACTAGTACAGTTGTCATCTGATTACACAATGGTGCAGATGGCTGTTTTTTTTTTTTTTTTTGCAATCTTATTTCTTTATTTCTGCAGTTAGCTGACGGGAGATGTCCGACACAGTTGCAGACTTGAGGTCCATTCCCCAAAGACCACATGCTTTTGGTCTGTGGTTTTAATGTCATGTGTCATGCTCCCAGTGTCAAGGGAGGTTTCAGAAGTGGATGTGACCCACAACATGGTTCAGCCAGTGACACGAGGCAGCCAGCCAGCAGAGAGCAAAACAACATGATTCACTGCCAAGGTTAGAAACATACAGGAGCATACACTAATATTCTGTCCAAGATTACTCAGCTGGCTGCGAGCAGATGACATAAAAAACCTCCATCAACCTACACGCATTAAGGGCCTTCAGCTATGGCCAAGAACAAGGAGTAGCCTGTCACAGTTTGGGAACAAGATGCCAGAATGTGCCCCAAAGGTAAGATATGACACTGGAAGTGGTGGAGTTTGAAATTAAACCTGGAGACGGTGCTTCCTACTCATCCCCCCCAAAACAGTGACATATGGAACAAGACCCTGCCAGTGAATAGATTCATCACTTTTTACTGATTGATTTGATGAGATCTGTACCAACCCTGTTGTTATATATGACACTTTAATATAAACAATAAAGCTAAAACTCCAAGGTAACAGACAGCTTCAGTGTGACTTTAGCTTTAAATTTAAAATGTTTAAAAAATAAAAACACTAACAATCACTGTCAAAACAGATTAGTTATCTGCACTAAAATGTTTGGAAACAGTCTTTTAGTTAAGGTTTTTAGCCTCACAATCAAAGTATAAATAGTCGCCTTAATCTACAGCTGACATCAGTCATCTTTAGACAGAGCTCATAATGAGGTCTGCTTTTTATCTTTACAAAAAGAACACCATCTTTAAAATGAAATAAGGGGCTGCATGTTGGGGCAGTGGTTAACACTGTTGCCTTGCCAACATTCACATAGTCATACACGCCCAAAGTTCTGATGAGAAATGTTTTGAAGAAGGTGATTGTTCAGCGGTTTGGTTTGCTGAACACTGAACTCATTTCTTAGTTTTTTTCTGTACATTTCTTAAAGCAGGCCTAACACATTTTAGAGACATATACAGTATGTATAACTACTGGCATGGGGAACTGTTTTGTCACCATAGTTCTGTCATAGAGAGGCAAAAGCACAAACAGTCATTTAGGAATAAATTGCAGTTAGATATCAAAGGCATGACAGTGTCTATTATATTTATGTGCAAAAATGTCCCATTGAGAAAAATATTAGGACAGAGGAAAGATATAAGGATCATAAATCTGAACCGAGTTAGAACAAGACAGTTTAACATGAGAAAACAATGAAGACCAAGTTCATATCTTGGTGTGTAAAGGCAGTGTTCCCTGTCTAAATTAAACAGTTTCTAACGTTTAACATTTTTACCAAAAGGTGTTATTTAGCAATAGTAAAGCATCTGTCAGAGACGTCTGGTTAGTCATGTGACTCCTGTGTGTTTGCTGCAGTGTCTCATCTTGCTCTGAATGGCTTAATCTCTGCTCCATCTTTGCAGGTTAGATGAGGCTTCAGGTACTTTACAGACTATATGAATGAAGCTCCACCTGAAACATGAAACCTACTGCATTAGAGGCCAACTGTGCTGTTTGTGTAGCAATACCCAATATAGTATTGGCCTGTACATGTTACAGGATTGATAAGATATCAATAACCAGCCTTCCTGACTAGCGGCAGTATTTAATCTACGTTATAAACTGCTTCTAAGATTTTCTGTTTAGCTCTTCTTGCTGTATTGGTCACACACAGTCAGAGAAAGCTGTGAGGCAGACTGTTCCACTTCACAAGTTCTCCGATCACATGTTCTCACTTTCAATTTGTCAAATACTAACAACTAGTCTTGAGGAACCACAAGCATAGCAAAACAATGACTAAATCAAAGGCTGAACTAACCTAAACCTAAAACTTGTAAAACTGTAAATTCTTCTGACATAGTGTACTATTGGACCATCTGATACATGTGTTGCAACCATTGAACAACACCAGAGTTTGGAGTAAGTATAATAATGTGGTGGGTAATTTTAAAACAAGTTCTGATAGACAAAATATTGTCATGGTTCTTGGGTGTTAGTAAGGTCTTGTTAATTTATTTACATTTCTTACTTATTTATGGTGTTCTACTCTCTGAGCAATTATAGTTTATTCCCTTAGGTCACTATTTGTGTTTTCCTCTCGGTTTAGTCTTTCCTTGTGTCTTCGATCAGCCCCTTTGATGTTAATTAGTCTCCCTCCCTCAGTCTCACTGCTTACTTTCTGCCTCAGCTGCTCTACCTTATCCCTTAAAGAAGTGTTACTTATAGCTCTCTGGTTCTCATTGTTTTTCGCTGGATCCTCCCGTCACAATGCCCGTTTCAACGGCGCGCCGCTGGTTGCATGGGGGTTAAGAGCCGACCCATGTACAGAGGCCTAAGTACTTGATGCAGGGTGTCATTTTACTGCCTGCCACTCTGCCAATGTCCTGTTCTGCTTGTATCTTTAAGTTTTCTGTTTGTTTACCAATTTTCCTGTCAGCATTTGGGTCCTACTCCAAAACCACACTACATGACCAATATATTTTTGTAGATAAATAATTTTTTTTATATAATTCAGCTTGATGTGCACATGAGACGCAAGATAAATGCTCTAACAACAATCATCACAATCTTATACAACCTGAGACACTCAATTATTCTTAGAAATATCAAGAAGGTTTTTTAGCTGCTCTTAAGAATATACTGTAAATTTGGAGAGGATATGCTAACTCTTCCTTCTGTTACATGTTGTAATCTCTGTACCAAAATGGTTCCATACAGTCTTAATTATAATGTATATTTGGAAATAATAGCACACCTAGTTCTACTTCTACATTTTTTTTTACTGTTTAAATTTATTTTCAAAATCAAATTTCATTTGTGCCTTGTTATAATTTTAGTCGTGTTTACATTTCTACAGCTTGTCCTCCTTGATTACTTCACTTAGTTTTACTTCAGATCATGTTACACACTCTTCTTCACTTTCTGCTAGTTTCGCTGCCTGCCAGTTCCTGCAGTGTCTTGTATTTTATAGGATTGTTGTTGCATCACGGGGAACCATAACTATCTCAGATGAGTGTGTATGCTTGGCTTTTTAAATGTTCAACAAGACCTTACAATTTGTACCGCCAAACCATCTTTCTTAACACTTTAGGCCTATGTTCTAAACATTAGGCTCTCTCTCTAAATGCTGTTTGGATGCACATGTATTATCTTCATTTACAAAAGTCAAGTAATGGACAATTATTGCTCTGCAATGGACTGCCTCTCCAGGGTATACCCTGCCTCTCACCCGTAGATCACTGGAGATAGGCACCAGCTCCCCCACAACCCTGTAGGGAAGAAGCGGGTATAGGAAATGGATGGATGGATGGATAAAAGATTGTGTGATATGCATTTTGTTATATAGTTTAGGTCAGCTTTTTGCACTGCTGTTATTTTAAAATGCCGTTTTATTTTGTAATTCTGTGTCTTTTTTTGTGTTAAGTTAGTTACCCTTGCCTAACAACAAACGGCTACATCTTGGTTATTTTCATATTTCTCCTGAATAAAATGGAATGTTAAATCCTTGCATGCTGCATATTGGGATAACAACTGTTGTTTTGGGCAATTGGTAAGTTGGCAAGAAATGTTACACTTATCATTCTGGTTATAATGTAGGTAAAACACAGCATCCTTACTAAAAGTGTTTCTTTCCAATGTTGCACCCCAAAGAACACAAATGTTTATGATAACATAAAAGAGTAAAGTGTAAAAGTGTAAAAGAGAGAGAATAATAGAACTTTGTGTAAGTGTGTCAGAAATAGAAGCTAAAGCTTTATGTTCTCTTTCAGTCTTCAAAAGATGGTTGATGGCAAAGCTGCAGATTTCACTTTCACTGACCCCTGATTCTGTCAGAACAGAAAGGATTTTTAGCTTCTTGGACTTTTTTTAAAGATCTATTTTTTTTTTTTGCATCAAACTCTTCTATATGATAAAATAATGTTGAATAGGTCCAACCTCATAGAGCTGAAGTGTGTTTACACTTTTAAGCTGACTTGCTGAAAGAGGTTCAGACTAAGTGTATTTATGACAACAGACTTACTCATTCTCATATCGATCGTCTAAACAAATGAAAAGAATTAACAAAGCAATTGTCCCTTTTCATTGTTTTCTAAAGCAAGAAACCAATATATCTGACAGCAAGTCAGTAAAAATGCTAATATTTCAGAGAGGTTTGTGCATTCTCTTTGCCTCTGAAAATGAACCAGTTTCTCTCTGACTGCATTTAGGTTTCATATTTTTCTTTTAATTTATGCTTCTGAATCAAAAAGTCCCTCTTTTGACCCATCATTATTCCTTTGACTGCTTTCATTCATCAAATATCTGCCAAACTCTGTTTTTCGGTAAGCAAGTCAAATTTTCTTGACTTAAAAAATGTTTAAATATGATTATTATTTGTTATTATTTTATTGTCAGAGGCAGAGCTTAGAAGACATGTCTGGATTCACATAAACACAATCACAAAGCAGCACCTGCAGCCTCCCTGTGCTTCAGTTTAGCAGAGTCCCTCTGATAGCTGTTATGTTAAAGACATCGTCTTTAACAACTGTGTGAGAGTGTGTGTTGTAGTTTTAGTTCACTCCAGCGGGAGTTTGCACAGCTGCACAAGCACCCTGTCACAATCTGACGGCACACAGGAAGGCTGTGTGTTTTTATGTCCCTTGTGTATAAGTGAAAATTGACTTATTTTACACCCAATTACTTCTGTTTATTCAATTTTGGCTTATTAAATACACATATTCTTTATTCAACATCAAAGTTTGAAAAGTAATAAGGAGCTTTTCCATAAAAACACAAACTTAGATGTCTGTTACCTTGTTAAACCTAGGCATTTGAAGTTAGGCTGGATGAATATTTCTAAGTTGTCTTTCCTGCAGAACACCTCATGCTTTTAGTTTTGAAAAGATAAGACAGGTTGTGATTGGAAAACCATGCTCTGATACAAAGAACTCATTCATGGGAAGAGCAAATGTCACCCTTTTTAAACCAGCCTAGGCTTCAAATAATTTTCAGCTGGAGTAAATACTAATTTATAGACATTTTGTAATTTTATAGTAAACTATTGCATATATTTTGTTACAACAGGGATTAAGTTGGTTTGACCAGAAATTGTTTTGCCCCTCCTGTGTCCACATTCCTAAGAGATTATTTTTAAGGAGTTCTTAAAATTTACTCTAATTTACAAACTTCAGAGCAAGGTTCACAATCCTCATCTGTAAAGCTTTTTCTTTATTTACTTATTTTTTTTAAGAAGCATTCTCCACATTTGAGATATTTATTTAGGATACAAAGAATGTTTACTTTCCCCAGAAGTACTAATTTATAATCTTCAGCAATTTGGCACTATCTCATTAAAATCAATAGGCCTGCATATCCCTGTTTAACACTGGGAGCAATCTTTAAAGTACTGAATCACAAAGCAGTTCATCCAAATGTGCCAGTTCATACACATCAGTACCCTGCAGGTTTCATTTATAATTAAGGCCACATCCTCACATGATGTGAACTTTACCCCTTGGTAAAGACAGGCTTTGTTCTCTTTAGCTGCAGGGACAATCAGGGTCTCCTCAGTGACCAGTCCTTGGTTACATTCTCTCACATTGCTCCACCCCCCGAGCGTATCTAAAGTTAGACAGCTGTCCTTCCTCCCACACCGTCATCTGTTCGAGCCAGGGGACTGAAGCCACTGTCAGGTGGCCTCACCAAAAATAAACCACACACAGTCTTACCCCCTTCTTTAGACCTTTTAGGATAAATAAAACTGTGACTGTCATTAGAATGGTATTCTTCTTATGCCACGTTCTTTGTTAGCTCAGAAAAAAAAAAAACACTGCAATGGCAGATTGGTCCTAAATTAAAAATGTCCATTCTCACTGTGAGTATATCTAGAGAGCTTGTGGGATATGCCAATCTTACCTAAGTGCTCTCTTTGTGCTTACTTTGCGTTTGTGGCAAGCGTTTCCCTGGTTTTAAAAATATAATAGAAATGTCCAATTACATTCAGAAAATAACTTAAAGCAGTTCCCAGTTGTCTGGGGCTGAACAGAAGAATATGCTGCTTTCTATTTTACATTAATAGGGAGAGTACATCATCATTTTCTTTAGAGGTTTATGACCATTCTGCTTAGAATGGGTAATAAGATGTTTGACTAAAATGGATATTTAGCAAATGGTCAAGAGAGCTTGAATACAACAGTTATCACTGTCTTAAATTTAAGTATTTACCGCTAGAGTTGACTTATGTAGGTTAAAAGAGAACAAAATTTTTAAATATGTAATCCATGCATGAATGTTAACTTTGAAGTAAAGATTGTTAATGGGAAAGACAGTAACTGATACAATTATGTTTTTCTTGATTACGTTGTTTTCCAAGCACAATTACCTGCAAGCTGATTAATGGTCAACATACATTAAAAATGAGGAAATGGAGGACCAATGATGGGTGGAAAAAATTAGCATGTTGTGATGACAAGTGTGTTCAACCTTTAACAAGCTCTTGAATTGATCTAGCAATAAAAAGGTTCAAATGATTTGTGTGCGTTAAATAGATATTAACCCTGGAGAGATTTATATACCAATAGTAAATTAAATGTCTATATATTTAAATTTGTATAATTAAAACTGCTGGAAGTATGCATAACCCCAGAAGTGTAATGAATTCAAAGGTTGTAAAAGAAAACTAAAACATTCAGTGTTGTCTGTCAATACTTTGCATTTATCATCTCAAAAAGATGGAAAAAATATTTTGTCCCAAAACATTTACATTGTTAACCAAAGCAAAAATAAAGTACATTTTAAGCTAATCATTGTAGACATAATTCTGATATAGACTATAGTTGGTATTTAATTGACTTTGCAATGTGGAATTAGATTATCTTTGTGCCCCAGTTTTTATTGTGTGAGAATGAACTCTTAATTCTGGCTGCTAGAGGTGGTCATACAGTTTTGCAGCAGCAGGATGATCACATGTGTAGAAACATTAAAAAAAATAATAATGAAACTGAGAAAATCAGAAAAAAAGTTTAAAAAATGCAGCCAGTACTTAATTTTTTTCTATTTTCTCTAAGTTACATGTTTGACCTGCTACGGCCACTGTGGTCCTTAATATTATTGTAGTTGCTCTTGAGTTTTATAAAATTTTCCCTGCACTGTCTCAACGAAAACCTTCTCATTTCTCTTCCTCCCACGGCCAATCAGTGAAAAGCTGGTCTCTGGTCATGTCACACACTCAGCCCCGGTTGTACCTGCTCAGGAGCAGGGACCTAAAAGTAGGTACCGGTATGAAAAACTGTAATGAAAACGCTCGCAAAGCGAGCCAAGTGGAGTCGAGTAGGGGCAAATTGAGCCAGTGGAAAAGGGGCATTAGTCACTGTCTTCTGCTCAGCAAATCTACTAAATAAGACCATACTAGCTCAAGGCAGGGTGCGGGATAGGTGAACTGTTGATGATAATTAGGTGAAAATGATTTGAGGTGAAAGCTTACATTATGTGCTGAACACATTACCAGAATGTTCCGACAGTCTAAAGTATCACTCCTGTAGGTTGCACTAATTGGGAAAGGTAGGCTATGCCCTGGAGAGCCCATCAGAGTCATTGTAGAGTCATGCATATACATTTGAAACTAAAGGTAATTAAAGTTTGCCAGTTAGCCTTACATATGTGTCTTTGGATTGTGTGAGAAAAACAACCTGGCAAAATCAAACACATACATAAAGAGAACTTGCAAACTCACACAGACAGGCTCAAACTAAGGTTTAGAACGAAGACTTTTTTACTCTCAGACAGCACAGCCAGCCAACACTACACTGAGCAGCTGTTTTATTGCTTCGGTCTCTGTTCATCTTGGACCTTATTCACATATCCCATACAAATATTGTGGATTGAACATATCAATAAATATCTCTTTGTTTGTAGTTTTTCATTTTTAAGGCCTTTATATTCAGCTAATCCAGCATCAGGAAAGTGTTAGCGATGTTTACTAGTAATTTTTTTTTCCCAGTTCAAGTAAAGTCTGAAATCTCTAATGACTGATATTAATATTTTCACTTAGAGTGCATGCCTTTTAGTCTGGTGAATTGTTTTAAAAACCAATAAGGTTCTCTAAAAACGTACATATGAAATTATATTCAAAGGAAACTAGCATATACCTCAGTAAATGTCATAATTCTAAATAAATCAAACAGGCAGTATATTAAGAGCTGAAGGTAGCTTAATTAATATGCTAGGTCATTATTATGAAGCTACAAAAAATGTGAAAGGTTGTTATGAGCCATTAATACCCTATGGTTTACAAATGTCCTGGATTAATAAATCAAACACACCCTTTACCTGAGAAGATGTGCATCTGTCAGAGCTGTGGTCAGTTACGTCTTCCTGTAATGCTTGCTTGATGGTAGCATTAAAAAGAATTGGACAAATTTAGCAGTTCCCATTAATCAGAATCAACTTTATTGGCCAAGTGTGCACAAACAAGGAATATCTGTCATCAGTCAGTCATTTTCTATACCGCTTCTTCCATTGTGGGTCATGGAGAAGCTGGTGCCTATCTCCAGCAGTCTACTGGCGGGAGGCGGGGTACACCCTGGACAGGTCGCCAGTCCAGGGTGTACACACAAACAACCACGCACACACTCATTCACACACCTAAAGGCAATTTAGACAGAGCAATTAACCTAACAGGCCTGTCTTTGGACAGTGGGAGGAAGCCGGAGTACCCGGTGAGAACCCACGCATGCAGGGGGAGAGCAGGCAAACTACATGCAGAAAGACACCCGGCCGGGAGTCAAACCCAGGACCTTCTTGCTGCAAGGCAACAGTACTACCAACTACGCCTCCGTGCAGCCCTATACGCCACTGTGCAGGTATATGAAGAAATATGAAGGAAAAGCAGTCACATAACATACAATGAAGCATGCAGGATTTTAAGGTTACAGGTTAAGGTTAAGGTCACAGCAGCCCCAAACAAGGAATATGACTTTGGTTTTCATCGCTCACACTGTATATAAACATAAATCCCGAAAGACCACCACATGTGTAGAAACACTTAAATAAATACGGACAAGGAACAGTATGTACACGTGTGTGTGTGTGTGTGTGTGTGTGTGTGTGTGTGTGTTGTTTTTTAATGTATATAAGAAGAGGGAAGGCAGGTTGTGATCGAGCAGTATGCAGTATTTGTTTCCTGCAGAGTAGCCGACCACCCAGGGTGTGAGGTGTTCATTGTGTTCAATAGCGAGACAGCCCAGGGAAAGAACTTTCTCTGTGGCAGCTTGTTTTGCCATTAGAGTTCTGTGGTGCAGCCCTGAAGGTGAACGTCTACACAACCTGTGACCAGGATGTGTGAGGTCAACATAGAAGTTAGCTGCCCATCTATAACCCTAGACCTGTACAAGTCCTGAATAGAGGGAAAGGCCGGCCCCGATGATCTTCTCTGCAGATTTAATTGTTCATTGCAGTTTGGACCTGTCCTGCTTTGTAGATGAGCAAAACCACACAGAGATAGATGAGCACAAGAGAGTCTGCCTGAATAGTGGTGGTGTAGAAGATGACCAGCAGTTGTAATTCTTGCTCTATCTGTCTGCTGATGTTGGTCAGAGGGCTCGGTGGCGCCTGTGTATGGCAGCCTCACTTCTGTCATTCTGCACAAGGGCAGCTGTGGCTACAATGTGGCTTACCACTGTCAGTGTGTGAATGTGTATATGAATGGGTGGATGACTGATTGTAGTGTAAAGCGCTTTGGGGACTTGATAAAGCACTATACAAGTGCAGGCCTTTTACCACTTAATTTCACCCCAGATTACATGAGGTTAGGATTGTTTCACAAGACTCTTATGCCAGACCTTTACTCCCCATTAAGAGTATAAATTAAAATATATTTTTTTGTGATTTAAGTGCAACTTGAATCTAAGTGGTAGACTTTCTTCATCACTGGTCGGATGTGACCTAAGGAAAGCTCAAGAGAGGATGGAGGCAGGAGGTCAGAGAACACAAGTGAAACAGCTGGTGACAACACTGCATATTTGTACATGCCCATGAACAAACCCTTGGTTCTCAGAGGTTGATACATTGTTGGTGGATAGACTCTTAATTGAACCAGATGTTTGGCATTAACACCCTCCAGCCATGACACAGGACAGGGAGCAACATGACCAGACCTCCAAAGCTGTAATAGTGCCAGGGGCAGAAAACATGGCCAAACAAAAGAGATAAAAGCCACAATTAACATAGTGAGATTTAACAGCAGTTGATAATTTTAGAGGAGACGTGAGAAGTTGAAACACGTAGTCTAGATTTGTTTTATTTTATTAAACAAAGTGTGACCATATTCAAAGAGCTGAGAAGTTAACACTAGGTGTGTATAGGTGTGTAAGTAGTGGTGGTATGTGTTTCTCTTAGAGAAAATGAAGATAAAATTGGGTTCATAGAAAAGCAACAGTACAGCTAGGTGAGTTTACAGATGAGTATTCTGTTCTTAAATGAGTAGAGGTATACAGAGAAATAGTAATGGAAGTCCAAAATATAAAGAGGAATGCATTCTGTGTCTTTCTCTCTGTCCACTGACAAACACCATCTCTGATACTCCAACTATGACTACCAGCCTAAGTCCCTATCCAGAGTTTCAAGATTGAGCAGCGGATGATCGCCTCAGTGCTATGCTTGCACTTTGTGTTTTTTTCTGTATTTGCAGTTTACTTTGCTGCTATATTACAATCACTTTTAATAAAGAGCAACTCCTAAGCATTAGGCACTCCTCTCTGAGCAGTTTTTCTCCAGTTTCCATTGATCCAGAGAGTTTTTCTGAGATCCTGGTTGGAAGCATGGCAGTTTTCTGTGGGATTTACGGAGATGGGGGGTAACGTGCAGGTGCCGTCAAAATGGATGAGCTGCTCCTTCTCAGCACAAGAGGCTCTTGTTCTGAGGATCTGCAGCACTCTGCTTTATCGAAACCTGGTTTGGTAAACACATCATGGACAGCACACTTATGATGCCAGGCTTCCAGCTGTGTCAAGCAGACCACAGTGAAGAGCTTTCAGGGAAGAAAGAGAGCAGACCAAGTCTGCTTTTATATAAACAAAGGTTGTTGTGCTGAGGTCACAGTATTACAAAAGACATTATTCCTCACCTGGAGTATTTTTTTATAAACTGTAAACCCTTTTATTTACAGAGGGTGTTCTCCTTGTTTGGTTGGGTGGGTTTTTACATCAATCCACAAGTCTGCACATCAGAAGCTGAAAAACAGTGTGCTGAGCTGATAAGACTCTCATATTAATGTTTTTGAGGATATTACCAGCACAAACCTCTCAAATGAACTACCAAAATTGTTCCACCAGAAACACAGACACACTGGGCCACTGTTAGTCTTAAAAGAAACATACTGCACAGTTTCTTGTGGCCCTTTAGGACTCTCTGATCACTGTCTGCTTCCTCTCATTCCAGCTTAAAGGCAAAACTGAAAACTTCTAAGCCTGTGGTTAGGACTGTTAGGAAGTGGACTGATGATCCAAAGCAGATAATACATGCCTGCTTTTTTAAGAGTTAAAAAATTTCAGATAATTATTTGCTGAAGCCTCTGGCACATTTTAAGATGTTAATTTTATTTTTAACTTGTCTTATTTTTTGTTTAGCGGTTTATCAAGTCCAAGGACTCCAAAGCGCTTTACACTAGGATCAGTCATCCACCATTCATACACACATTCACAAACTAGTTCAGTTTGTGAATGTGTGTATGTATGCCTGATTGTGGGGCTGCCACAATCAGTGCCACCAGGCCCTCTGACCAGCATCAGAAGATAAGGTGGGTGAAGTGTCTTGCCTAAGAACACAGTAACTGAGATGGATGGAGCAGGGGTTCGAACCGGCAACCCACCAGTTACAGACTGACACCGGAGCCACCTTCACCCCTTTTTTAAGTTTGTCATACATATTTGTACAGCAATTTGTCGATCTTCATTTATTTTAAAGTACTTCATAAATAAAGGTGGTATGGTATGTTTTAGAAGCTTCAGTCATTGACCTAAATGAAGTTGCTGAAACTGTGACATCATTTGACATCTGACATCAAAGCGGTCCACCGAGCTTTGTGGCATGGTGTGGAAACAAACATCTCATCTTGGACGTTAATAAAACAAAGGAGACGATTGTAGATTTTAAGACAAACAGGAATAAGTCAAAAACTATTTCCATCATGGGAGAAGAAGTGGAGGTGTTGGAGGAGTATAAATACCTCGGTGTTCACCTGTACGATAGACTGGAGTGGAGATGCAACTGTGAAGCCTTCTACGAGAAGGCACAGAGCAGACTGTACTTCTTCAGGAAGCTTAGGTCCTTTAGTGTTTCCAACAAGATGTGATCTCTGTGATCTCTTCTGCCATCATCTGCTGGGGCAGCAGCATCAGAGCCAGGGACTTAAAAAAGCTCAACAAGCTAATGAAGAAGGGTGGCTTTGTTCAGGGGATTCCACTGGAACCTCTAGAGATCATTGTGCAAAGAAGGATTCTTCATAAAAAGAACATTATGTAGATCCCTGAGCATCCTCTTCATGAGACTGTTTTACAACAACAGAGTGTCTTCAGTCAGAGGCTTCTTCAGATCTGGTGTAAGACAGACCACTACAGGAGATCCTTCCTGCCCACAACCATCAGCATCTACGACAACTCTTTGAAGACACCTGCATAATATGCAACAACATTTAATTTCCCTTTGGGATTAATTATAGTATTTTTGAATTGAATTTTGAATTTTTACACCTGTTTTTGTGAGGAGATGTTATTTATATTTAAATATGGATATGTGATGTGTGAGTTTAAACCGAGGAATATGTATGTGTTGATTGTGATTTTTCTGCTTTGAAGTTATTGCTCACTGATCACTAGAATAGAAGGTGAAAATCTTTCTGAAAAAAAACATTCATTCAAGTATAACCGTTCACAGGAGCAGCTTGTTATCTTCTACAGTGTCATTATTCAGCCTGTTTGTGCACATCAGTCACTGTGTGGTTTGGCTCCCAAGATTTATACAGGTCGTGGGTAAGGAAAAGGGCAGCTTTAAAATCTCTTGGGGGGGAACCCCACTAATGTTCCCATGCTTTTTAAATTTTTTAGATAAA